>JAEIHY010016503.1:0-90588 GCA_018904565.1 Drosophila tsacasi
GACGCGGGTACGAGCCACCGCCAAATGACATGTGGGACAGCGGTTGATGGCAATGATTTCATTAAAGATTTAAATTTCAAGTTCACGTTCATGTTCGCCAGCGCAAAAACAAGAGCCGTATCTGTCAAAAGTTGCGCTGAAATTGCGCATATAAATCAAAGGGAATATTCGCGCCCTTTCCTGTTTCAGACCCTCGCAGGAGATATCTACCCTAGTCCCTCCCCCGCACAGGATATAAAATATGATATTAAGGCACAAGATTGGCTTTTTCCCAAAACTCGGGAGTTGAAATATTAATGCAGCAATATCAGAATGAAATATTTGCATATGATTAAGGGTAAGGTGATTTTGGAAATGCTTGTATTCAAATAGAGAAAAAAAGGGAAACGGAAACAGAAGTGGAAGGTTCTAAAAAATATTATCAGTATATAATTGTAACTATAGTTTTCTATACATCCTTTTCAGTATCTCCTGCACTCTCTCCTTAAAAAAAGCCTCCTTCTCTTTAATCGCGTTTATTGCTTGGCATAAATATCGTTTTTTTTTTGGTTTACAGAACTTTGGTTCTACAGGAGGTTAACGTTACTCAGGATGCTCTCCACGGTGGCGTTCACTTCGCGCTCCTTGGCCACCGGATCGCACTGGAGCTGGAAGTAGCCCGGCAGGTCCTGCTCCGCCTCAAAGGCACTCGTCCGATTGGCGCCCAGCCAGAGATCCAGCCTGTCGTAGATCACACCGGTGGGTCCTTGCTGCAGGAACGAGTCAATGGAGGTCCGATCCTTGAGATCCGAGCCCCAGAGCAGGACAATGGGAACCTGGGCCTTGCACCGCTGCACCAACGATGGATCCGTCTTGAAGAAGACGGCATTGGGCGAAACTCCACCCAAATCGAATGCCTGGGCAAAGTTAACGCTCTGCTCCACGGTGCTAGTGCGTGGATCGCTGAAGGCGTTCTCCTTGCTGCTCGAGAGGAAGAGCACTGGGTACATGTGCTGCTTGAAGCGCAGTAAGGAGCACAGGTCTGCGTCGAAGCTCTTTAGTACGTTGAGCCGCCCGCAGCCGTGTCGCCGCACCACCGCAAGGATGCGGTCCGCAAAAAGGTTCTTGTCCAGCGTCTGCACACTCTCGAACTGGCCGTCTGCCTTCTGCTGGGGCCACTTGATCTCGATGTCGAAGCCGGTGGATTGGTTCACCCGCTCGAAGAAGTCCTGCAGCGTGGGAAATAGACGCTGCTCTGGCGGCTCCACGTTATTGTGCGCTGGATACTCCACGATTTTGTTGCCCACAATCTGGTAGGTCTTTAGCTCCTTCAGCTGGTCGTAGGTGATGTCCTTCAGCAGCACCTCGGTCAGGTCGTCTCGACTCGTTGGCGTCTTGGAGTCAATGCACACGCGGATAGAGAAGTCATGGGCGATGATGGGCACTAGGTCGCTGGTCAGCTGGACATCGAACTCCACAAGGTCAGCTCCCAGCTCGGCGGAGGCCAGCATCGAGGCCACTGTGTTCTCGATCAGGGGAGCCGCATTCGAGGTTACCGTGAGACTCTTGCCCAGTCCCCGATGACCGATCTCAAGAGCCGTCCAGTTGCTGCGCCAGTAGTTGGCGAAGCTGGTGCGGAGGTCGAAGCCGTCCTGTTCCATGGGTCGGATGAGCAGGTATTCCAGTCGGAGCACGCCCACCACTCGCTGCCAGAGCGGAGAGATCAGGGTGACGGAGACGGCGCCCTCGCTGCCGGACAGGGAAGTGGGATGCAGATGAGCGTAGCCAAGCAGCCGGACCAGGCTCTCCTCGGTCTGCTCGGCATAGACTTCAACCAAGTAGGACACTTGCTCCAGCTGCTCGATGCTCACGTGGAACATCAGGATATCTGAGGCGGAGAAGGGCACTCCATACTCCGGCTGGACCCGCAGCTTACTTTCCCCGTAGGCCATTCGCACGTACTCTACGTTGGCGCGAGCTGAGCTTAGGATGGGTGAAAGGCTCTTGGGATCCACTGGCTGCAATCGCAGGCGCAGCTGGCCGCGTCCCTCCTCCGGCTGCTCGTCCAGAGTCAGGACGTCGCGAAACACTTTCAGCTGAAGGATGCTGCCGGAGTCCTGGAGCCAGCCACGCGACAGCTGCCGTTCCGAACCAATAAGTCCAAACTCGTCGCTGCGGTTCCCAGGAAACTTGGTGGTGTTAAAGGTCCTGGCAGCGACGTGCGACTCCCAACGACGCACCTGCACGGCGCCACTCTGACCCACTGCAGCCGCAAAGAATCGGTATTCCACACTGCTGTTCTGGGGGATTTCCACGGACGCGGTCCACACGTTGTAAGTGGCAGTGCGATTGAGGAGCACGGCGTGGCCCGCCTGCCATGCGCCCAAGACGGGCAGGTTGCCCACCAGAGCTGGGCGTTCGAAGGCCGCCAGCTGAGCGTCCGCTGTATCCGGCAGCGTCAGCGTGAAGTTAAAGAGCAGCGGGGCATTGCGCTTGAGCGGCACATAGCGTCGGGCCGCGTAGTACTTCTCGTAGTAGGATGTGTCGCAGAAGGTCTCCACGGGCAGCAGGCACAGAGTGCTCAGCCAGGCGACGGTGAATGCCACGAAAGTCTTTGACCAGGACATGGACATATCGGCTGTGTCCGCCCTCGACGGCGATCGCGGTGCTACTGATGAATGGGGGCCGCGCTTTTTGGGGAAACCTGACCAAGCACTTATCGCTGGATCGGCGGCAGGAGATTTATGGCAGTGGCCACATTTTCGATCAAGTGAGCGACGCGATAAGGTACCGATGGCTATCGGAGTCTCGGCGCGAATGCGAAACTATCAACTCGTCTGGCCGGCGGTCAAGCCCGTTCTGTTCTCGCACGTGTGGCCTAGACTCGTGCACTTAGCTACAGATATGTACATTTACAGATACAACCAAAGATACAGATAGAGATACAAAGACAGGCACAACGACAGACATGTACATACACCGCTGCAGATATTCGTACTGCGACGTGCTCATCAAAAGCTTTTGGGGCACAGTGCCTACGTCATCGTCATCCCGGGTGGCCATAGTGGCCGCAGTTTTAAGTGGATTTGATTCCCCGAGTATTGCGCAAAAGCTTCACCTTCAGTGGCTGCGGGAAGGGGATGTGCCAGGGAATGGCTACATACTCTTATAGTACGTCGCGCAGCTCCCCTTATGTGGTGGCTGACCCCCAGTCGGGCAATTTACATGGTGAAAGTTTGTCAGCGGCCGTGTAATTTATCCGCTTCGCTCAATTACGGATTTCGTAACGTTTTTTTGTTTTCCTTGGGCGTCGCAATAATAATAATAACAGCAGGTACAGTTCCGCCAAGCGCTCGAAGGGTAATCAGCGGAGAGCGCTCGTAATTACATTTGCTCCTCCCGGCGCTATGCCATCTTTGAGGAGGTGACTTTGGCCTGGGCAACTACTACCACTGCTACCCCTCTGTGGCACGTTCTTCTTTTTGTCTACTGTTTTCTTTTTTATGAGAAAAACGCGATTATGTGAAAATTCGAAATCAGTTGGCTGCCAAGAAAAACTCAAGCACCGGGCACGTACAGCACACACACACACACACGCACGGAAGAGGAAATGCAGAGCTCTTGGGGAAGGGGAAAAACCAGAGACGTCGCCTCCGGGAGAATCGGAAAAACTTGGAGAGGCGAAAACTTGCAAAAAGTCAAAGTAGAGCACGACACACAACACACACAACACACAACTCTTCCGCGGGGCTCGTTTATGGCTTGACATAAATAACGACGAGTACTGAGTACGGAGAATGCATAAAAGTAAGCTCAGTGCGACGCTTCTAGCTGATGGAGCAGTCAATGGTGCAAGGCATTAGGGGTAACTTTGTAGCACTGCCATCTGGCGCATCTTTGGGCAGCATAAAGAACGTAATTTTATTACGTTCCCATAGAAGGGGTGTCAATTTTATGGTGCTTGTCTTGCGTTTAACTGGAAAATTGTATAATCAGGAAATAAAAACTTGTATAGATAAGATTTGATAGAGTTAGGAGCTACCAAATTTTAAAATTTCACATAATTCAACAGGAGATGAATAAATATAACCACAAGAACATCAATTTAATAACATATCTCCCTCAAGGCCATAAAACTGGTGCTCTTGAAACCTAATCCCTCGCTTAATGCATATAATAATAAGGTTTTATTATTTTTCAATTTCTCACACACACCCACAAAGCCAAATTAACGAAAATATACGACTGCGGGGGAAGGGGACAACGGGGTGCGATGCCGTAAACGGCGAAATGTGTAAATGTTTCTCAGCAACTTTTTGGGTTTTGCTCAGCGCATTTATTTTAATTTAGGCCCAGACAAATTTGCGTATACGTAACGAAGGGGTCGCCATAAAAGACATACATAAGCACGGGGCACCCAAACACACACACACACACACACACACAGGCACCTTAGGGAAGGTCAACTGTTGTTCGGCATGTAGCATACTTTCGGGGGTCGCGTAATAAAATGATTACTCATACGCCCCGTGCGCAAAGCAAGGAAATTGAGAGCGTCAGCAAGGCAAACAGGACGGAATGTATGGCATTGTGGCTCTTTTGTTGTCGCCGCCGCCGCCGCCGCTTGTTTGTTGTTTGTTATTTGCAAATACGACAACAGCCGGGAAAGGCAAATCAACCCCTTCCTCCCCTTCCCAACGCCATTCGCCATCAGCCATCAGCCAGCTCTTGAGCTGGCAAGGACCGGCTGCTGACGGTTGATGTGTTTTGGCATAAGGGATTATATGCACGTATTACAGCGGCTTAAGTGAGCTTCCGCCGGGCCAAAAATTGGGAGAGGCACCCTGACGTAAAAAATAAAGATCTAAAACTTCTTAATTTAGCGTACAAAGTTACTGAATATATTTAAAGCCATTCTCTCGATTATATTGCATATAGTTTAATAATGAGATTAATTTCCTGCTCATTACACAAATACTTGAAAGTACAAAAAACGTGTTACAATACGTAAAAACTTTAATAGAATTTGGTCAAGCCTGATAGCCAAGTGTGTAACTTACACTACGCACATCCAATAGCCGATGGCCTGGAAAAATGCTCATCAATTTTCATCCTGGCCAACAGACAATAGCAACAGTCTGGGCTGTATCCACGATCCGGCTCGGCCATTAACCCCTGAAGTGCGGGGGGTTCACGGAAGTGGAACTGCGTGAAAACTATTACGAGGGACATCATCATAACAGCTTTTCGCCTTTGCCTTTGAGCTCCTCTCACTCTCTCCCGCTCGTGGTGTTTGGCCATATTGACATTCATTTACGTGCTCGCTTCATTAAGCCATAAGCCGGGGTCGTGTTGGGTCGGGTGTGTGTGTGTGTGTCCATGTCCACACAATGGAGACACAAACCCAAACACGAGGATGCTGCGAGCCCAATGTGTTCCCAAAATTGGATAAAGAGCTTGCGGACATTGGCTTATGGCTTTTGGCAAACGAAACAAACTGCTCAGTCATTTGCAGCTATAAAAGTTTCTCGGACAAGTCCTTACAAATAATATTTGGCACCCGGTTCGTTCACAAAGTGGAGCTTCAGCAGGACATTGCGGTTAGCAAGTGGCCTTAAAATGTTGCCTTAAATAAAATATATTTCTATACAGCCCGAGAATTCTATGTACAAAATGAATGTGTGGAATAAAATAAACAATGATGACTAGTTGATGCATTTCCAAAAACTGAACAAACTGCAAACAGAAGTTTCGTATGCACATAAAATTGTATAAAAAACCCATTCGATGGCCAGCTTCCGGAGGCGAACAAACTTTTGATTGGTATTCATCGAACATTCGGCATATTCTTCCACAACGTTTTACTTGGTATGTTTGGTTTCTAAATGTATTAACACATGACTGCACCGACCATTCAATATTTGGCAACTTTAAAAATTTAATGAGCCTGCTGTGCTCTGTCTTTTTTCCCCATGTCAGCCTTGGTCCCTTGTGTTTTTGAGGTCAGGTGAATTCAATTTCCGGCTCGGCTGGGAAACAAGTTAATGCTGGGATCCACATCCACTGACCGAACTCATTTGGTTTAGGAAACATGACCACAGAGAAAAGCCACATTCAACTAGCCAAGGATGTGAATGTTTACGGCTAGATAAACATTAGAGCTGGAACGCATCTATAATATTGATTGGACTTTAGACTTAAGTATTCAGTGTTTTATAGGAGTAAAGAAATAATATTTATACCATTTGCAGGGTATTATTTTTTTATTAAGTGATGGAGTCATTTCCAAGCCAATAAACCATATATATTTATCATATATATATATATCAGCATCAACAGCTGAGTTGATTAAGCCTTGTCCGGTGGAAGATACATTTTTCTCAAATTTTTCAAAATTTTTATAAGTGGTTACCGTTAAAATTGTGAAAAATTGATAAAAATGTTAATTTAAAAAAATTGTAAATTTGGTTTTCAAATTTGTAAAACTAATTTAATTTGACACAGAACAGCTTTCCGAAATAAAATGAAAGAATTTTTTGATGAGCTATGATCGGTTTTATAATCAGCTCCCTGCCCAAATTTTGCGTCCTTTATTTTGGAATTTTTTAAAAGTGGGTAAAACTTGTAACTGATTTCTCTTGCAATTAGGCAAGGTTATTGGTTATCGATGTTTTATATCTTATTTCTATTAATTAATAAAAAAAAACAGTATAAGTTGGATCAAGGACAGATTTGCAGCTTACAAAAATCCATTATCATTTATAACATTTTATCTAACCTACAATTTACTATTATATTAGCTATCGTGCCAATCGATAATATCGATAACTTATGTCTTGCTATCGTTGACTGTTCCAGCGCCAGCTCCACTGTAACTTGTTCCGCCTTTTGGAAACAGCCAACTGACATGCTGCCTTCTCCTTTGTCCGGGTTTGCAGTTGTATGTTGGCCAACCGCAAGGCAAAGCAACAAATGGGAACAAGAAAATTGCTTGGGTTTCCCAAGCCCCCGTTGTACATCCTTCCCCCCAATCGTCCTGGTTTTCCTCCTCTTCTTCCGCTCAATGTGTCTTGGCAAGTACTTTGATTTCCGTCTTCGGGGCCTCCTGACAACTGCAAATTCCTTTGCTCACAGCCCACTGAGAAAGTTTTTAAGACTCGACAAAGCCACTTAAGGACACAAAGTCCCGTCACAAAATACATTTGAGTCGCGTGAGATCCTCGGGCGCAAATTAGTTACGTTTTTAGTGTAATTCCCTCCCCCCTTGCAGGCCCCGTTTGTATGCAAATTCCGAACAATAACAAGGAAAACAACAAAAAGAGCCAACAAGGAGACAAGAAGCGACATTGACTGCGGCTTTGTGTGTGAGCATGCGAGCGTGCCCCCATGTGTGTGAGCCTAGTTCTGTGTGAGTGTGCGTGTGTGCCTGAGAGTATGCAGCGAAATGCGACGAGGGGCAAGTGCCTGCACAAGTGAAAAGGAATTGAAAACAATCGCGATGCCAACGCGGCCACATTGAGTCATGGTGTTATGATATTTTTGAAAATATAAGAACATGAATACTCTTCACTTAGGGGTTAAGTTGTATGTGGGCCTTAAGGCCTGACAATGCTGAACTTTTTGAAATATCCTTTATGGATATATCCCTTTTTAACACGTTATGGTTGGGAACTTTATAAGAGTAGTTTGTAAAATGTAAGCCTCTTGTCACATTTACTATTATAAATTTACTTTACCCTAACTTATAGAATGAAAGCACCAAGTCTAGTTATTTGTACGTTATCTTTACAGCTTTATGGACTTGGAAGTACCATTTAAAGAACTTATAGCCAACCAAGTCTAAGCCACAGTGCAGGAGAAGTCAAAGTAATGTTGCCTCTAGCAAATCCCGGCCTTTGTTCTACATATTTGTGGGTGTCGGAAGGCATGTGTCCGCTGTGGCACGGAAGGCTGACTAACAGAAAGTCCATGAGCCTCACTCGTTAGCACTGGGACACATGGTCCCAGCCATCTCCTGTTCACGCTTCTGCACCTGCCCCGGGACTTCGGGACATCGGCACACCGGGACATAGGGCAAACACCCAGGAGCAGGATTGTGCTGGCCCGCTTTCCCACAGAAAGGTCAAATCAGTATCCACTGTGGAATGTGTCCGCCTGGCAGGTCCTCCATCCGATGTAACAGTGTGCCCGGGGGACCGCGAGCCTTGACGGCTGGCCGTGCCGCATTCCCCGGATGTGCCAGGTTCCCCGGCGAGTGCTCGGCGAGGAGAATTGTTTGTGCGGGGCAAACATAAAGAGTTGGCAGGTGGCGACGAGTGAGTCCGTTGCCAGGCTATTGTTGCCCACAGAATGTGAACACCCAGAGTACGTAGTCGTAGGTAAACAGGAAGAAAAAGTCATACACCTCTTTGGACATGTTTGAAACAGGCTCGGAATTTGCTTGAAATTCGGTCAGGAGAATTAAAGGTGAAAAAATATTAAAGTAAAATATAGATTTAAATTTTATATTAAAACCTAATATTATTTTGATAATATAACACAAATTGCATGTCTTTTCCCTTTTAACGAGTTGAATTCTCTCAGTGTCCTTAAATATTCTGCTCCATTCTGTTTGCTCTCTGGTCGATGAAGGTGTGGAGGTCCTGGGAGTCCAAATATAAATGGGTTTGGCCTGCTTGGAGAAGAGACTTTGGACGCCGCTTTGCTGCACCGTGCAGTTCATACAGGAAGCACAAATATGGAGTAATGGGAATAATTATTATTAGCTGTATACAGTCCTTGCCAGTTCCTGGAAAAATAATTAAGTCTGGTTCCATATTTTGCAGGCAGAGATAAATTTCAATGAAATCCCTGGGGAAATAATGGTTTGCAAATTACCATATGTTATATTACAAGCCACATTTGTTTAGCATATAAAAAACCGTATTAGCTTTCTAATCAGGTTAAACAGAACTTCCTTTTTTCCTGCCACAATTTCAAGTTAGAGCTAAAACAGCAGGTAAAGCTGCTTTGCAGGAACAGCAAACATTATTTCTTCCGGGAAATATAGTAACATTTCTAAACCGTATGTGGGTTGAACTTGTGTAATTTTGGTTGGGAATACAATGGAAAGCGCATAAAAAATGGTAAAATTGAAAAAGTTTCGGTTCGCGCTATGCCACTGGGAAGCACAATATTTTTATTACGTGAAAAAATGTTGGCACATCGCTTTGTTCTTCGCCCAATCCCGGGCCAAGGCAACTTTCCCTCCAACTATTCAATAGTTTTTTCCATTTTTATTCGACTCAACTCATAAAGTTCCGAAAAAAAGTGCTTACAACTTACAAAAAAGTTGCCCGAAAGAAGAAAATTTTAATTAATTAAAGTGCTTCTTAAGCCATTGTGTTGACCACGAAAAACCGCATTTAAAAATGCTGAAAATCTCTAAGGTATTCGCCTGCAAATATTTCCCAGTCTTTTGTTTCCTCACTTAACCCGCAGCCCCGCCCATTCCGCCCACTTTCCACGGCCTTTCAGCGCGTCAAAGTGAATGGTGAATGAGCAGCTGCAGTCGTTTCGGCTTAAAGACCCCGAAAATTGTGGCATTTTAAGGACTCTCGTAATGTGTGCACATAAAAAGAAGACTCCGCATGCACACATGCATGTCTCTCTCCGTAGATTCAAGGATACTCGCAGCACCTCCCAACACCCAGCTCGCATTCCTCGGTTAAGTTTTTTCAGGCAACCGTCTCTGGTTCTCCGTTTTTATTTCCCTGGTTCAATATGCAAAATCCTCCTTCAACCGCACACATATTTTCCCCACCCTCTCCTTGGCTCTGTCTTCGACATCCTCACATATTTATTTGCTACTTACGAGATATTACTTTTCCTTATTTCCCTCCTTTGGCTAGATAAATTTTCTTTCATAAAGATGACTGCAAAATCTGCGCGCAAGATATTCCTGTTGCATACCAAAATGCCTGAGACCTTGTTGGGGCTAAAGTTCTTGGGCGAGGTTAACCGAGGTGAGGCTTTGGGATGGTGGGAACTGCGGTCACCCTTGGGACCTGGATAGCTGAGTTCCTTTAGGTGACGAAACTGTGTGAAGTATAAACAAAGTTGCTGCAAAAAGTATGTGACAAATGGCAGGAAACTTTGCGAGAAGAATAAATACGAGGCGGGGAATTAATTCAGTTGGGACAGGACGTGTGTGGGTTATATGCGGGTATACCAAGATATACACGAATCTAGGGCAACTTCATTTTGATTTTGTAATAACAGGAATCAGAAGAAAATAAAATTCCCAAAGTAAATTTGTTCTGTTCCTGTTTGAAAGGATTTAACTTCAACTTTTTGCTGGTCAAAAAACATCCCCTGAGCAATGAAATCCTAACTTATGGTCCCCGGGCAACCCGAAAAATGTTGTCGCTTCTTCTTAAGTTAATCGGCTTTGGCCCAAATATATACATATATACCATATAAATTCCTCTTTTTTATTTCGCCAAAGGAAACCCCTTCTTTTCCAGTTTACCAACTGCATATGTGTGTGTCAGTCAGAGCAGTGGGTTAGCGGAAAGGGGAGACTGGGGAAAATCAGCTTTGGCATTTTACAGGCAATTGGAAACTTTCAATATAAACGCTTCTGTGTGCCTTTGATTGCGGTAACTGGGAAATGGCAATGCGAATGCGAATGGGAATGAAACTTTCCACGTCCGGAGGGACCAGGACCGGACGGATGGGGCCATCAACGAGCCACAAGGGAATCGAGAAGCTCCTCCTTCCTGACACATTGAACACATTTAATGCCCATGGATACTGCCTGTCGTCGGTCAAATGACTCGATTGAATATTCATGCATGACAGAGGGCGAGGATGAGAGTCGGGTGAGGCCTCCTCCCGGTACAATCGTTTAACCACGTTCCCCGGGGGCAGCTTTGCTAATTTACTTGCAATTATGATAAGGCCTTTTGCGCTTGACAGTAACTGGACAGGGATTTAACTGGATTTGCCAAATTGTTATTTAATTAGGGTGACGGCAGAGCCAAAGCCCAACTGTAATGTATTTACATTCAGGATTGTGTTGTCAGAGCGGAAGCTCGAGACAGAGACGGGGTAGCAGCTGCATTTCCGTTTCGCTTTCCTTTCGTCCTGGCGAAAGTTGAGCGCAAAATTGCAGCCTACTTAGGCGGGCTCGCTCGCCTTGAGTGCGTGGCGTGAATGGGAAAAGTTTCCCTTTCATCTGCAGGCTACAGTCCTGATTGCGCATCCTTGAGAGCCCCAGCAGTTGTGGCAGTTGTGGCGTATTCATCAAGTGACGACAGTTTTAAGCAGACAGTAATTATTTTAATTGCATCTGGGGACAGCTGTCGGCATGCTCATACGGCATGTCAACGCTAATTAGCCGGATTGAAACGTATTGAGGGTAAATTTGCTGAGCTGAATAATTCAACTGACTCCGGGGGCAGGCCATCAAGCGAAGATAAGTTCCCATAAATCATGCAGCTCTAAGGACGTAAATAAACAAGGATTTTAAATAAAGTTTTGATTGATGGGCTCAAGGATGAGCGCCGGCTCTGAATTAGTTGCCGGCACGCGCAGACCCGAAGTTTACCCTTTGGTATATGGACACAGGATAGCAACCAGACGTTGCCTTGGCACACTGAGCGCCAAGCGCCAAGCGCCGCTGCGGCAAAGTTTTATCAATAATAAAAACTCCTCGCAAGTTGCCGTTGCAACATGCAACTTCTGCCAACGTTGCGACTATCGCATGTTGCCGCTGCAATGGCACAACTCTTGCTCGACTTTGCCTCGAATGGCTGTCATGTTGTCGTCTTCTGGCATCAAATGTTTTCCCTTCGCATTAAAAGTGAAATTCAATGTGCAATTTCATCTGCACATTTTCCACCCTTTATATCACCCAATGGGCGATGACAAAGCGCCCCAATCCGACGCTTGTGTGCGCGAGCGATATCTCATTTTTGAATAGTTCCCAAACGCTTTTCGCGACCTTGATGGGGCGTGCGAATGGGAGACCTTCACATTCGATTCAGGCAGCAGGAATCCGCACAGCAATTTGTAATTCTTGTAATTCTCGTAATTCGATTAAAATATGCAAATGGCATTCAGTAGGAAAAGCATGGCTGGCGGGCAACGTTTCAATCTCTTTAGGTGAAAGTATTCAGGTTAATTATACTGCTCGATTAATTATCCACAGCTTGTCTGCATAATAAATGACTTTGCCCATTAATTCCTTTATATGTATGGCGACCGCCTTGAGGCACAATTAATAGCTGGGGACAATCGGACATTATGATTGTCATATGTCACTGGCCGATCATTAATTCCGATTCGACATTGTCGATAGGAAATCTGGAGTTTCTTTTGTTTACCAGCTGCCACAGACACACAAAGCGTTGTCCGTGGCAACTGAATACAAAAGAGATTAGACCCCGTTTGCAGGGCAGGAAAAATCTGCAATGGGATTGATTGAAATGCAAACGCGTATACGACACGTGGAGCGACATTGCAGGGGCGTTCTGTTGTCAGTCGTTGTTATTGCGTTTGTGGTTCAGTGTCAGAACAAACAGAAAAGTGGAGGACACAATCGATAAAAAACACACACACAGGCAGGGTCATAGACTCAAGGGGTGCTTAAGGACCTGCATTGGAATTAAACGCGAGTCGGAAAGGTCAAAAAGTGTCACCAAAGAAAATATAAAACCATGTAAATTCTGAATAAGTCTTGAAAATTGCCATCAATTAAAATTAAATAATAGTAATAATAATCTAATAATTATATTATTGCGACTGGACCTCTCATCCCTTACAAAAACTATAAGCAACGCCCATGCAATCAGAACACCAAAGGTTGTCAAAGAACTGAGTAAACTACAGGTGCAAAGTAATGGCAGTGGGAAAAGGGTCTCGGGAAAGCGGTGGTTCCTGGGCTATGAGGTGCCTTTAACGATAACCGAGCTAATCCAACCTGAACGCTGACATGCCTGACTGGCGGCGCACTGAGCGGATGGATGAATGGGAAAATGAATGAATGAGTGACGAGGACATTGCCTAGCTGGCTGCCAACGGAAAATGCCAGCGGGACGAGTTCCCATTTCATTGACGGTTCGTGGCACTCGTCCTCACTCTCCTTCAAACTCACATGTGGAACCTTCGATTTTTCCAACATGACAGACCGCGTTCCAATTTCAATGAATCGAAGGACGAGCAGCCCTACTCTTGGGACTCGTGTAATTAAGGTGGAAGTTGAGGACGCGCCTTGACCACTTTTCCCCGGTTCCTGGAAGGACTACGCACGCACACACACATTTCTAGTTAACTTTAGTCAGCTCAGAGGTCCTTGGCAATGGCTTTTCCTTCAAAGGAATTGACTTTTCATCGACGGTTGTTGGCAATGTGTGACAACTTTTTCACATGACTTGTCCTTCCTATATAACTTTAGAGTCCTTAGTTTAAAGCCACTGAATTCGTTTAATATAATCTGGCAGAAAAGTTTTCCGTTTAAAATAGAGTGAAGTCTGTATTACCAGAAAAAAAGGCAAGAAGCTGTATTATTCTAGACACGTTCTGTCAAAAGCTTTTGAATTTAAATGAATTGGATTTCCAAGGATTTATTTAGGCTTTGATTTCATTCTAAGACAACTTTCTCTTGATTAAACTTTAAAAATGTGGATAGAGCCTTAAGAAAATGATTGGAATGAATGGTGAAATGAAAGTTTTGGACATAAGAATGAAAAAGGAATAAAAAAAACTCATTTTATAGAAAGATATAAATTTCAGGCAATTTTTAAGTAATAATTTAGAGGCATTGTTGTAAGAAAAGGGAAAATAACTAGGTTGATCTCAGCCGGATTCATATTTTATAAGTAAAAAAAAATCTCTTATAAATTCTTTAAAAGAATTTATTTTGCTGAGAACATAAAGAAAACAAGATTACATTTAAAAAGTTCAGTTCTACAAGCTGCATTCCAAATATTTAATATTATTTCTTAACGTTTTCCCAACTGTGGCAACGAGTGTTTCCGTTTTAATTGGCGTTTGCCCAAGTCAAACATCACGATTTCTCGTCTGCCGAAATTGAAGCCCAACTACGCTCGTCTCAATGGAGGCGATAAAACAAACCACTACCACTAATTAGGCCAGGGAATATGGATTCGGCTGCGGGGTGGCATTCGAGGTGGCATTTAAGGTGGACGTGACGGGGCGCTGTGGGGTGGGTAAAGAGTTGGCGCTGCCGACACAAAGTTTTCGCTTTCAGCCGCTTTAAGGTTAACCGCAATTAGCTGCCAGCTACCAGCGGGTAAGAGTGTGTCCTTGGGGAAGGGGATGGGGACGGGGACTGGGTCCAGGCAAACAATCAAAATCAGAAGCTGGCCGCAAATGAGAAACGGGCAGCGCACGAGGCGAGCCGTAAGCCGCAGGCCGCAAAGGGAGAGCGCGGGGATAGGTGGTAAAAGTAAGTTGATGGGAGCGCCACAGGGTTCTGCCGCCGGGATGGTTGGGAAGTGGTGGACAGCGGGTGGCGGCGGGAGCCTCACCAAGAAGGAGCACTTGAGGCGAGTTAATTGTTGCATACTTCGAGAGGCAATCAAAAGTTACTGACCGGAAAGCCCACCAACACTCCATAAACGTGCACGACGGCGACTTTCGTTTCGTCTGAAATTATAAAATTGTACAGCATTTTTACAGCCCGAGGGAAACGCATTATGGGGTGTCGACACAAATCTCAGAATCTCTCCGGGGAGAGCCGACAAAAGTGGCGCTAAAAGTGTAATTAAGAGGAGCTTAAAGCCAAATGCAGCGGATGAGCCAGTGGCAACCGGACAGCCGCAACAGAGACCCGCAGCGGAAGGGAGGCTAGTCGTGTCCTGCCGTCGCTCATGGATTTTCCTCTTTTATGTTTTTCGTTTATTTCCATTTACAGCGCTCGGCCCCTACGGCTCGGCTCACAACTGGAATGGTTTTATTTTAAATGCCTGCCAACAGCGCCGAAAAGTCGAGAGCAATAAATGTTTTATGGTTGCCTTGATGACTCGATTTGAAAAATAAACAATGAACGGAACGCCCAACTGACTGCTCACTAAAGGAAAACGAATATTTATCAGATTTTTCGCCACGAAAATAAGTTTATCACGGCTTTGTCGTCACTGGAACTTTAATTTTATTGCATTTTAAACCCTGTATTTGTTTTTAATCAATAAAAAATCGTTTTCACAATTTATTTTTTGTTTATTAAGCGACACTCCAAAAAAAGAGCTACATTAATCCGAAGCTTGACAGGGAAAACAGACACTGAAATGAGGAATTTAATTACCTAAATGAAGACTCTATTTTTTTATAATTGTTACACGCTGCTTTTAATTAAATTTCTAATGAGGGACAGCTCTGCGCTGGGGGCAACGGGGCGTATGATGAAGTTGAATTAATTAGCTTACAACTCCTGACTGTCCTGACTGTCCATTTCCACGGCGAAGTGCCTAAGCAAAGACACTGGCCCCTGCGAGGGCTGCTCAGCGAGTTCTTTGGGGGAGAATCCCCTTTGGCCAGGTGAGAACGCCTGTACTGGGCAATTAATTTGCAAAATAAACGTAAATCAAATTGAATAAATACAGTTATTTGCTTATGACAGCTACAAAAACATACACATACATACACCCACAGAGGGAAATGTTTTCCCTGGAGGCTGCCTCAGGATGCCGGATGAGAATTGGCAACTGCCATAAATATTGCAAAAGTCATCACAACAGAAGCAAACAGCAGAGAACCGGCTGCAGAGTAATTGGATTTGCTTCTTTCTGGTCGCCGCCGCCTTTAAATGCCCGATTTAAATGCAAATTGAAGTGGATGGATGGGCAGAGCCTCTTCCAGCCGGGCTCAATTGGGCCTGCAGCAGTTTCTCATGCAGCCATTCACGACTTGAAGTCACTTGAAAAAGTCTTAATCTCCGGCCAGACGCAGATGCAGGAGGCGAGTGTCATAAATCTGACGACTCGAGCAAGATGGCAACAAGGAATAATCTGACTATTAAGGTCCATTCGGACATTTTCATTTCGTGCGACAAAATGGCGAGGGAAAGCGCTCGGGAGCCGGACCAGGGCGCTCAGTGAAAATGTGAAAAATCTCAGTTGAGTGAATGGCAAATGGTGGGGACACCGCCACCCGGTCCCCTCTCAGTGGCTTGTCCTTCCAGCTGCTGTCAGGAAAGCAAAAACTGAGGAGACACTCGGAAAGAACGAAGGAAAGTATGATTTTGTAATAAAGCGAAGTAAGTCGGCGTCGAGGGACCGAGGACAGCGACTTCCTTCCCTTCCTGCCAGAGCAGAGATATTAAATAAGCCATTTTGTATTAACGCTTCCTTCGCTTTATTTTCAATTCTTCCGTGCCTTCCGAGCCATTCCATTATTCGGACTTCCCCCAAATCCTTTATTGGATTTTACCAATCGCTATGGCACTTGTCATAATTTCCCAATTAACATGCAGGGCTTTATGCAAATGCACAAAGCCGCATTATTTTCCTACCTTTGTGCATTTTAATTGGTTCTGGCGATATCTGGTCTAATTAGTTTTCAATTGAATGGAAAAGTGCAAATAATCGCACCGCTGTTGCTTTCAACAAACGGAATTCGCATTAATATCTGATCAGGCGGCGCATAAACAATTCCGGCAATGCGACACATAAATTATTTGGCAACAACATTTGGCCGAATCATGTCCCGGCCCTAATTCGGACCAATTTCCCTGCCTGAATACAAATGGCGACACGGGCTAAGGACTAATGGCATCATCGCCAGGACACGAGCAAGTGAAGGCTGAACGATGTGCTGTCCGCTTTGGAAAAGGATAAAGTATAAGCCACAGAGACCAGCCGCCCGACCACTTAATCAGTGACGTGAGCTCTGCAAACTGTCAGCTGCAGCTTCCGCCGCTGCAACCACAGCAAACCACACGTGTGACAGTCGACCACAAAACACAACCGATGTGCAAAAGGCGATTAAAGACATTTTTGCTTTATTGGTTGTTAAAAACAACACAGGCAGAAATTATTTTCGATCATGTGTAGATTGAAATTTGGGAAGTTTTTACATAGTTTTGTAAATTTATATTTTATTAAAAGGGGCTCTCTTAAATTAAAAATTACTGGAAACTCTTTAACTTTACATTTTCCTTATTTATTTTAGGGAAGAACTTAAAGGATATTTTCTTCCGTCCCCGAATAATTGTAAATTATTGTTTAATAAGAAAAACATAATTTATTCTCTTTCAATTTTGGAAATAATAAACGGATTCAATCATCTTTTACTTTTACACAATAAAATATTTATGAACTTGAAATATTTCTCCCTTATTCTCCCTCAACATTTCTCTCTTTTAAAGTTCAGTGAATGTGACAGGATTGCTTTAATTTTGAATATTTGCATTAAACTATGCCAACATTAATTTAGCCAACTGTGACATATTTAAGCCACTTAAAACCACCAACAAAAGTTTGCCAATTAAATCAGATTTATTCATATTTGTAATGAAAACAAATTGTTTAGACTTTTTGAAATATTCGCTAAATTCCGCAGACAGTTGCACGTTGCGAAAAGTAAGCCAAAAGTTTGCCACTCTCTCGTTCGTCACACCACCACCATCCCAGGGATGTAATTAATTTGCAACATGCAGTCAGTTGGTGGTCCAGCTCCTGCTCCTGCTCCTGTTCCTGCTCCTCCTTGGCTCCTGCATATGCAAAACTTTGCCATGGTGTGGCTGACGGTGCCGCAGGAACTTTGTGTCTGATAAATTGAATCAAGTTGCCGGCTTTGACTGAGGCTATGGCTATGGTATCCGTCAAATTGCAATTAATGGAATTCGCAAATGAAATGAGTTTTTGCAGGACATGTATAGTATGCATACATTTCTAAGTATCATAGAAATATCACAATAAAGTTTATTGCAATAAACTAAAAGTTTTTTTTAACAAGAACACATATATGGTTTAGTTTGGTTAATAAAAACCTGTTTTGAAAAATACTCAAGGCAATTTAGTTATTTTAAAAAAATTACCCAAATAATTACCTCAAGGTTAATTGCAATTAACAATCCCTTAAAATATATTTTCCCCATTTTAAAGTCTTCTTTCTGTACCTAATAACCTGACTTTAAGTGTCGGTTTTCAGCACGACCCAAAGCGCCAACTTTTCAGTGCAGAATGTGAGATGAAATTAGAGTCTGGCACTTGGTCACTAAGCTGAAAAACTGCCAACTCCCAACTGCCAACTGCAGTTTCAGTCAAATAAAAATGGCAGCATCACAAAACGAAATGAGAGCTGCTGAAAAGGCGCACGGCAATGAAAGCTTTTATCCAGCAATTTATTGCCAGCTATTAGTATATGTGTCCGAATTTGTGTGCTCCCATTGAAAATGAATTGCTTTTTAGGTAACCCGAGTATTAGAAAATGTCTCTGTTTCGTCTAGGGGCGTTTCAATTCTCCCCCCCACCGCCTGTTGCTCTAAGAGAAATATTCTGCGAAAATCGCCCAGGATTAGGGGGT
Organism: Drosophila tsacasi; assembly: GCA_018904565.1. NCBI lineage: Eukaryota > Metazoa > Arthropoda > Insecta > Diptera > Drosophilidae > Drosophila > Drosophila tsacasi. The sequence goes on from JAEIHY010016503.1 coordinate 18,511, forward strand.
GCTTAGGTGCGAACATTTGGCCAAGAGCTTGCCATGAATTATAAAAATCTCGCTGGACGTTTACGGCCTTGGCGGGGCGGAATAAGTGAATTCGCATCGTATTTTTCCACCGTCTACTGCACCAGAATTTAAGAGGTGAGCCAGGGGATTTCCCGCGAAATTGTTCATCAAATAGTTGCGGCAAAACGGCATAAAATTCCTCATTGAATGAATAGTTGGGGAGAAAAAGTTCACTGCGTGGCTGGTATTTTATTTCTAAGGCGTCGAATATGGCCTTTGAAAAGCTTTCAACAAAGCACTCAATCAGTTCCTAATGACGGACCTAAATGCGCATCTAATACCCTGTCTCATCCCATCTACTTAGCTTCTGGTCATATTAAATATTGAAGGCTCTGACTTTGATGGCCTGACATTCGAGAAGTTTGTTGAATTTTCGATTCGATTCGATTCGACTCGACGCCGTTCCAGTCGGTTTTTCCGCTGAGTCCGTTGGGTCAAGAACCTCGGACTAAAAGCAACAGAGCCCAAATTATACAGGCTTGGAACAAAAGGAAAAAGCCGTAAAGTCAAGTGACGGCACATAAACAAACTGAGGTGGACCTTGGTTGGAAGTGAATTTTTTTAGCCTTTCAAGGAGGTTCTGGATTATCAGACATAAGTACTTTAAGAATATAAATTCTGTATCTATTAGTGAGTTCTTAAAATTATTTATTTTACAAGGGAAATAAAATTGCATACAGGGGTTACTCAGAAACCGCTGTTGGGAAATATTGAACATTGAGCAGTTATTATTATTATTCATTAACTTAAATGAATAATATTTCTGTTCATAAATAATTTATTATGCAACCCTTTTCAGAGAGTTTCTAATTTAACTTTTAATCCCTAATACTTCTCCTTATAGAACCACTCTATTTTACTTGCATATTTAGAAAGTGAAGGCGGTGCGTCATATCCGCTTCAGGCTGCCATATTTATTGGCTCTCGTGTGAGTGAAAGTGCGAGGAAAGTTTTAGGGGAAATCGAACATTATGCTCACACGTGGGAGGGGCTAGAACAATTGAGTGACTTATTACTTTGCATTATCCTGTGGCTTGGTGCGCCGCCTCGAAGCGGACTGCCATCGATTTTGTGACCTCCTCGCTTAACGCTACTCCATGGGCGACGGCAAACATGAAAACAATACTAAATACTCGTTTTGTTCATATTTCTAGTTACTGTTGTCTGTCTGTGTCCCAAGTATCCTGGCTGTGTGACGATGTGAGTGTGTGACAGTTGCCCGTAGTTACGCAGGACCCAAACAACAACCATGAGTCCGTGCGATGTTGGTGCGGGGGAGTCCAGGCCGAAGTCTTCATTAATCCTTTGTGTATATTTAGCGACCGCTTTATGAGTTGACGCTCATATATCTTCCTGTTGATTTATGCCAAGTGCAAATTGGCTTCAGCGTTCCTTTTCACTTTGTGACCCTCTTTTCGTTTTTATGGCCAAAATAAATTTGGGTTTATTTCAACTCGAGGAAATTACCCCAGCGTTTGTCCAGAGAGATGAATGGTGAATGCAATCCTTGCAAAGGATTTTATGGTTCGGCATGACTGGGCATTTGTTGGCAAATTAATGTACATTTTCCAATCATATTTGTGGCTTAACTTTAAGAATGGTACTAATCCTTCGGCTTTCTTGGAAACCTTGGAATGTGTTTTACCGAATAAGAGAATTAAATCAATTAAATTGCTGTTGATATGAAATCCTATTTGAAACATTTGTTCCGGACAATTGGGTTTTGCTTCTAAATTGTCTTGGAATTATGCTTTCATGTGGTCTTCCCATTAAGGAGCCCCACCGAGCCGTGAAAAGCTTTTGCATGTTTTATAAGCCAGCACGACATAAAATCGAACCAGCTCGAAGGACCTGCAACTTGCCACTTGGCAACCACATCGAAGTCGTTCGATTTGTGTGTGAGATGTGGGCGGATTCACCCGTGCCCGTGCCACCAACATAATTAGGGCCAATGACAGTCCCTGCTGTCTGGCTGCAGTCAGTGCACCACCACCCAAGCCGCACTCCCGGAAGCCTTCGGCGGTTGGCTTCGATTTATTTGGACCTCGTTGTCCGGGCAACAGACGGCCAGGTGGCCACGAGGAATTGGGCACAACAAAGCGATTCGGAAAAAGGCGTTGAGGCACTTGGGTATCGTCGGGATGGAGCGGTCAGATTTGCGGCTGAAAGACTGGGAAATTTGGGTGCTGGACCTTTTCGACTTATAGGGATTGCTCGGGGCTGCGCAGGTTGTTAAAGGAAAGTTTGGTTTTCTTTCCTCTGTTTTTAAATTTTCACCATTCCGCTGGCAGTGAAAACCAGAGCGGGAGAATGGCATTGTTGACATGCCCTTGCAAAAATTAAATATTTCTTTGAATACTTTAACAGCCTTGAAAGTTAGACCTGCTCGGTGGCTAATGAAACTTTTGTTGTATAGTATTTTTCGAATAAGGCGTTAAATGTATATTTTTGCATATACATTTATATATTTGGTTTTCCTTTGTCTCTGGTAATATAAAACCTGACTTTTAATATTTAAAAGTCGGTGCTTCCGCAGATTAGATAGGCAATAACTGCTCTTATCAGTCTGAGACCTTTAAAAGTCCGATCTCAGCTTCGCTGAGCTCAGTTGGTGTTGGCAGGGCGATCGGACTATACCACGGCCTATCTCCCTCCTCCTAGTGAAATTGGAAATGAATTGCGTAAGTGCTTTCACAGCCCTTGTGGCTATAGCATCGCTGTTCATATCTGCGGGAGTATCTGAGACGATAACCTCCATTCAGTTGCAACAGGTGAGCTAATGACTATGCGTTGATCCGCTACGGCTGCGACTTCACTATTTTTTTTAGGAATTTAAGACTACGGCGGACATTTTAGCATCTGTTGATAAACTGTTGCTCGAGTGAGTACATATTATATGAAGAGTCAGTCCAGGGTTAATCTCTATTATTTCCTATCAGTTTGGAGGCCCGACGGGAGTCACTGCAGCAGACGAGAGAGGCAATCACCCAGGGCGATGAGAGCATCTACCCCACCTCTTGCCTAATTCGGAACAATCACAACACGAGCATTATTGTTCAGGTGCCGGGACACCAGGCTTTTCCCGCTCTCTGCGACTCCGAGTTGGCCGGTCAAGGCTGGTTGGTAATTCAGAGGCGAAGGGACGGTCTGGTCAACTTTTACCGCGACTGGAACGACTACAAGGCAGGATTCGGCAGCCTCAGCGGGGATTTCTTTATCGGTCTTGAAAAACTGCATGTGCTGACGGCATTCCAGCCCGTTGAACTGTACGTCTATATGAAAAACCAGGGCGGTGTTGAACAATTCGCTAAATACGATGAGTTTACCATTGGCAACGAGTTGGAGGACTATCACCTGAAGATTCTGGGCAGTTACTCCGGTACCGCCGGCGACTCGCTAACTGACCACAAGGGCCAGGCCTTCTCTACATTCGATCGGGATAACGATAAGAATTCGAAAAGAAATTGCGCTCAGTACTATGCAGGGGCTTGGTGGTTCAAAAAATCTAGTTTGAAAAGGTATGTATGTTATAATAACATTGTTATTTTTAAATAGCTAATATTATTGATCACGTCTTTAAAAATATCGTAACGCGGATATTTACCATTCATATAATAAAATTCTTAGTAGATTTCTAAACGAAATCTTTTGAATGCAAATCGTACATATTTGATACAGTATTAACTTTATAATATAGACTATTAGACTAATTTTGATTAAATCTATAAGAGCGATTTTAATGTGGTCCAACTTTGAATATTTTATAGCCATTTAAATGCTCAATATTTTAACTACAAAGATGGAGGCGGAACTCTGGAAATCCCCCCGGACGCTGCGCGGTACATGCAATGGAGCACATTTGATTCGAGTTCAAATCCAAAACTAACGTTTGTTCAAATGATGATTCGTCCAAAGTTCGGATGCCTCTAAACATATTTAATTATGTGAAATGCATGTACAAATTATCTGAATAAATACTATTATTAAATACGAATATTGGGGTATATTAAATATTATTGTTTACAATGTGTACGTTTTTAAACTTAGAACAGAAAACAGTCGGGTTAAAACTTTAGAAGGAACTTTCTGAGACCCAAAAGACACTTAACTTAAGGCTTACTTTTAAAAAAACCCTTACTTTTTAATAGCTTTGGTTCTTCGTTTTTAAATTTGTCATTTTATTTGAAAACGCCAGTTATCATATTTCTGAAAAATCGTGAGTTCTTTATAAAAGATCTTTGAAATATATAATTCTTATAAACACATTGTACTGAGCTATAAATATTTTGCTATGCTAAAATCTGTATAGGTTTGTGATCCAACAAATATTTATAGAATTTTTTAAAATACACTATTTTACCAGAAAAATCTTCCGCTACGATTCCATACACCACTTCTTCGACTTTAGGAATCACTCTTCACAAACAACTCTTACCTGTTGTTCCATTTTCTGGTTGCGACTGCTAATCGCTGACATGTTCGCGAATTGTGATGAAACTTCCAGGAGACAAGCTATGTGGCACGCTGATTTCCAATCAACTGCGGGCGGGCGTCATTTGGCGAATTCCGGGACGACAGCAAGGGTGCAATGTGGCTAAAGGAATCTTCCTCGACGAATGGATGCAGCAAAACAAAAACCGAATCGAGGGCCGCGGCACAGAGGGTGCCAAGCAAGAACCAGAAGAATCGGCCAAGTCCAAGGGGCACACCTGGTGGCGGGGTGTAGCGTGCAACTCGTAAGCAATATATATATATATGGTATTCTGCGGATTGTAGCTTGTAGTTTGTAGCTGACGGCACACGCGACACCAGAAACCCAACGGCCAAGGGGTGTTTGCGAGCGACGCGAGAGAGGGAGAGAGAGAGACTGAAGGGAGCAGCCGGCCACTAGCTCTTCCGCCGCGATCGATTGGGAGATCGGGACACCAAATGTTTGCTTTCTTCACCCACTTCCTGAGTCACCAGAACTATCGATGCAGCAGCTGTGGCAATCTCGTGGCAACGCGACACTTCTGTGCCCACTAAGTTGGTAGAATATTTGTCAATTGATTGGCTTTGGCGCCTCTTTTTTGGTAGAGGAGCGAAGGCGAAGTAACCCGACGTCCGAACCGCACCGCACGCTGTCAAAACAACAACTGGCCGCCGTGGCCAGGCAACCGCTCTAAGGACTCTACTCCACTTCGGCGGAACGCCGTGGAATCGAAACGCTTGCCGAGGCAAACCCGAACACCCTGTCGTCCTGTCGTGCGAGCACTCTACGCTCTCTCAACTCAGCGTACCGCCGCTGCCTCCTCGCCTCTTCCACTCCTGTGACGAACAGATGTGCAGCTGCCGAGTGCACTCGGATTTGTTTCCTGACGCTGCGTCCTGTCGCCGCTGCCTAAGTCCCTGCCTCTCCCTGGCATGGATTTCACTGGGATTATGGGACGCATTCCCGAACAAAGTATCCAATGCTCGCACTTGCATTTGATAATTGCATTCCGAATGGGGCACAAACGATGAAGGACTTAATTGATTAGTGACTTAATTACTTTAACTTATAGTCGATATTTATACACACTTTCATACATTTTAAAGCTTTGAAATTAAATTTAAATTAAGTTTAGAACAAGAAAGGTAGCTAAATTCGGCATGCCAAAGTTTGATCATTGATAATCCATTTTCAGATGTAAAACATCGTTTTTGATTGTGATCAATAATAATTATATTTTTTAGGGCTAGAAATGATTCCTTCACTGATTTGCAAACTTGTGACTAATATTATAAGACCCCAAAGGTTTAAATGAATAAATATTACAATTAAACCTTAACTCTTAAGATGAGTTTCCCCACTACAAGAAATGTTTACTCTTGTATGAGCTCTTGGCCTACCTAAGCCAACCTATTAAACTAACTAAAACCCATTGTCAACTGTCATGTTTTATTTAATTAACTTTAGACTTAGCCTAAGATGGTGACAAGTACAATTAAATAACAAATAATAAATAATGTGTGTGCAGAGGTTCTCGTAAATTCGATTAAAATTGCCATGTCATTTGTGAGGTTCCTTACTAGTTAACATTGTCGGGGGGCAGGCTCGCTCTTCTTTGCCCTAGAAGAATCTGTGCTTCTTCTTCTTCTTATTCTCCCCCTCCGCCGGCGGCTGGGGCTCCACGGACACCTGACGTCTGGGCAACAGTGTCGGCGGACTCACATCCGCATCGCGGCTTCCATTGGCTTCCCCTCCGTTAAACGCTGGCGACAGGGGGCGCGGTGTTCGCAGGATAGAGGGCAGGGCAGGTGGCAGGGGCGAGTGGCCGTTCGCCTCATGACCGTCCTCCTCGATCCTGTCCAGACGCGATCCATGCACCGAGGCCAGCTCGGAGGGAGTTTTCACCTGGGAGCCGCCCTCGTCGCCGAATTCGCTGGCCATGTTCATGCCGATGGTGGCGCCCACCTTGGCACTGGCCCGCTTGAAGTGATCGCTCAGCTTGATCTGCACCACGTTGATGAACATGGAGGTGAGGGCCAGGCCGAAGATTAGGTAGATCATGCTGACCATCAGGTAGATGGGGTTGCTGGGCACCAGGTCGCCAAAGCCAATGGTGGACATCGAGATGAAGACGTAGTAGAAGGCGTCGAGGGGCTGCCACTCCGACTCCACCATCACGTAGCCGGCGGTGCCTAGTAGGATGTACGAGATGAGGAGGAGGGAGGCCACAGACACTGGCAGATTGAACTCATCGTCCACCTCGAAGGTCTCCGGGTAAGGCGATGTGGGCGTCTCCGGGTGGGATGTGCCCAGAGAGCGGCCCGCCTCCGCATCCTGCGACTCCTCTTCGTTCTCATCGCCGGACTTGCCGAAGAACATGCTGGGCCGCCGTATGGCCATGTCGTACACAGTGTTAAAGCCTGTCATCGCGTCCCGGATCTGCTGTTGCTTCCGGATCCGCCGGCAGGAGCGCGTGTAGTACACGCGCCGCACATACGCCCACAGGAACTTGACGCTGCGCGTGAAGAGCTTTCCCAGATCGGCCAGGACGATCAGGAACATGGGGATGCCGATGATGGCGTATATGACGGTCAGAGAGCGTCCCAGATTCGTCTTTGGAGTGATGTGACCGTAACCTGTGGAAGACACAAAGATGAAATATTAATTAATAACTTAATAATTAATTACTAGCTTTATAACTCTAAAATATGAAGATTTCCTACTTTCACTTATAATACTTAAAAGATAGTGAGAACAAAATCTTATTATGCTTAGAGATCAACATCTGCTTAAGAAAATCAAGGATAAACCCTCCCATCGGATAAACCCTCCAAGAATACCTATGGTGGTGACTACGGTCCAACAGAAGATAAAGCAATTGATAAAGTTCCAGGACTTCTGGCCGGGATAACGCCGCAGGCCCAGCTCGGCCAGAGTGTTCAGTTCGTCCTCAAATTTGCGCAACTTTTGGCGCGCAAGAGACTTCCAGTCATCCTCTCTGTGGCAAAGATACAAACAGGTCACTCGCCGTAAAGCAGTACTTTCCGGGCACTTAACCAGCCATACCTCATGTTGTGGCTGACGTCCCACAGGTTGTCGATGAAATCGCGCTTCACCTTGCGCACCTCGCACTTGTAGATGTTCTCCGAGGCTCCTTCCGTGTACCGGAAGAGGAGCCCTCCGAATCCCAGGAGCATGGCCAGGCATATGCAGTGGGAGACGCAGTGGTTGCGCAGCCGACGCATCTCCTCGACCCGCTGTGGGTAGTCCAGCTTGAGGCGCCGCCATTCGTGGCCTGACTCCAGGCGGAAGTGGTAGAGGAATGCCCGCGAGGCAATCTTCTCCGGCAGAGGTTGTGTGGCCAGATCCGTGACATCTTCAGTGGGAACCGTCTTTTTCTTGCGGCCAAACCAGTTCTTAAGGCGCTGCATGAAGGTTGGCTTGACCTCTAGTTCTTCCTTTGGAATTGAGTCTTCTTCTTGTAGTGATACATCCAGCTCAGCTTCTGGTTCGGGATCCGGTTCTGGACCTTCTAATGACTGAGTGGCATTTTCTATGTTCAGAACTTTCTCTCCCCTTTCCAGGCTGCCCGATCGCTTGGCCCTCAAGGGACGCTCCAGGCTGGAGCTACGCTTGGCCTCCGTTTTCGGAGACTTCTCCTCCTTCTCCGCCAGCCGCAAGCTATTGCTCCGACGCACTCCCTCCGCCGAGAGGCTTTGCGCTGCCAAAGCTGCCTCCGCCTTGGCCGCCCGCTCAGCTGCCTCCATGTACTTCCTCATGAGGTCCGATTGCTGCTCCGCTTCTGTGGCCCGGGGCTTGATGACCTCGCTCCTGGTCTCCCCCACTGCCACGTACTCGTGCTTGCGAAGGATCTCCTCCCGCTGCTCTGGTGTCTTGGAACGACGTTGTGGTCTCACCGGCGACAGAGAGTTGTTCCGGCTCACGGAGACCCTTTCCGGGGGCTTTAGGGGTGCCGAAGGAGGCGGCGGCGGAGCTCCCCGAATCGGAGCAGCCACATAACCCGGCAGAGACTTGAGCGGTCGTGCCCGAGAGTGGACCTCCTCCGCAGGCTCTGCATCGGAGGAGCTAAACTGCGTGGAGGACTCCTCGTAGCCGCTACTACGATTGCGGCCTCGGACTTTGGGCGCCTCGTGCCGCTGCAGGCGCAGGCTGTGGATGAGACGACGGCGCTCCTCCTCGTCCTGCGGCAGCTGGATGCGATCGCTGAGCTTGCGGTAGTTCTGCAGCAGGCGCTTCCGCTCCTCGTTGTCCAGTTGCTGCCGGTGGCGCATCTTGTGCTCCCGCTTCTCCCGCTCGAACAGCCGCTTCTCGGCATCAAAGCGCCGACGCTCATCCTCGAAGCGCTGCAGGTTCTGCTCCAGCCGGGTTAGGGTGTCGTGCGTCTGCCCAAGACTGACAGGGGGCATCTTCTGCTGCTGTTGGCTGCTGCTGCCGGTGGTCATCTCGCTCTCGCTGGACTCCTCCTTATGACGCGGCGAGGACAAGCTGCGGTGCTTGATCAGCTGATGGGCGTCCGGGCTGCTCAGTCTCTCCGCCTCCCGTGGCTGCGAATGACTGCGCGCTGCGGTGTTGGCAAAGCTCTTGTCCCGCTTTCGTAGGATCTTGCTTTCGTGGGCGGACAGAGTGCCGGGGGGTCTTATCTGCATGCGGACCATCTGCGGCGAGGGATCCGGATAGAGGGGATCTCCTCTGGCCGGACTTTGGTCGGCCTGCATCTGAACAGGCGTGGGCTCGCGTTGGCTGCGTCCCAGGCGTCGGCGGTGGCGCTGCTGGTGTCTGGCCTCCGCCGCCTGCTCCATCTCCATGTCCAGCCGCTGCCGTGTGCTACTTTCGCGATCTATCTTTGTGCTCGCGCTCATGCTCTGGCCGTCTATTTTTAACGGGCCAACGAGGCCTTCATATTCCGCTGATGAAAATTATGCCTCTGGGTAATTATATCACTTTCGGCTGCAGTGAACCCTGCTGGGGGTCTCCCTTTAATCGGGATGCAGGTGCTCTCAGTCCAAGGTATTCCGTACTGGGTTGAATTTCCTCGATTTATCCTGTGTCACTTTGACAGTTGCGGTTACATATACAAAAAAGTCTGTATCTGTGTCTGATTCTATAGATGTTCCACAGCTTGTCACGAACCGAGACTGGCTGACTCGACCACGGCTGGCATCCAACTGCTGAGAGCGAGTGGAAAATTCAAATTTTCATTTTCACTTTTGTTGTCTATATTTTCGTGGCTGTCTAACAGCTGTTTTCATATAGCCACAAATGTCAGAACGTATCTGTGGTATTCGATGCACCTAAAGATGTGAGAGACTCTCTCAAAGCTCTCTATTGTTATATCTTAATCATAAGGTGTACTTTGTTTTAGTGCAAATGATTGTCCATCCAACAATAATGTAAACAATTATTTACAGATTTAATATGTAAGTTCACTCTTAAGATTTATATAGGATGAAGACCACTGTAAAAGCTCCAAAAAGCACGACAAATCAAAACATAGATGGCGATTTTGTTTTTAAAAGATTTTCTCTAAGTAACTCCAAAACTGCAAGCAAATTGAGATACTGCAGTCTTTAAAATATTTCAAAACCTTTCCACAGAGGCTAACATTTTTAGAAATATGGCACATGCCACAAAATACAAAGTTATGGAATTATTGGGTCATAATTGCGAACCATTGGAACATTGTTTTCAAATTATCACAATTGATGTGATAATTAACTTAAACAATTTCCGTTTTCTTTAAGGACAGATATTATAGATTTTGACAGAAATGTATGTGGTTTTCGATGCCTCTAACGTTTCTGTGGACTTAATTTTAACTCTACTATTTCAAAGCAATTCTAATTATGTAAAAATTAAGCTGCTATAAAATCCGTGCAGTCGGACACATTTTTACTTTAAACTACCTCCAAAAAATACAGTTTTCGCCCGTAGATTTTGAAATTATTTATGGCGGCTGGTCTTAGTTTTAAGGTGCCTTAAAATAATTACAAATTTTCTTAGTTCTACAAACAATTGTCTTATATAGAAAAATATTAGTATGAGTGTAGCGAATGACAAATTAAAATATATAAATAAAAATTTAGGTATAAATAATATTTAAAATATGTATATAGTCTTCTTGACCAAGTATCAGAGCCAGAATATTACACACACTTAAAGGACTGTTGTCGAGCGAATTTTTTTACAAGTTACAAGTCAGGAAATAAACAACTAACCGATGATCGCCGGATGCTAGAACCCTACTCAAAAGCTTTATGGAATTATAATTTATCAGATTTATGTAAGCGTCCAGCTCATCCGAATTCCCTTGAAATTGTATGAATTCTTCGGGATTTGTTTAAAATGCTTAACAATGCTTGGCATGGGGGTTTCCTTCCGCTTGCCACTGGCTAACCGTTCGATTCGTGGATATAATTTGTTTAATTTGCAGCTGTTCTCGCTGCGAACGAATATTTATTGAAAAAGATTTGCCAACAAATTTTATATTTTTTGGACTTCTCGTATTTTATCATTATTCCCGGTGACGTCATTGTTGTTATAGACCATTTCGGCACTTTGCATTTTCGCATAAATTAGAAGCTTTGCTAAATTTTCATCAGATACTTTTCAGTAGCGCCCTCAGCACTCCTCTCCCCACTGTATCGTTGATGACGGATCGTATTCGCTTTTATGGAATTTCGCTGTGATTTTCTGTTTGTTTATTTTCCGCAATTTCATTCAACATTTTGGAATTGCCTTCGCGATTTGTTTTCCATTTGGGCATGCACCATTTTATTAAACTTGTCGGCCTCTGCCTCTGCCTCCAGTCGGCCGTCGAATGGCTTCACTAAGCGTTGTTATAATAGCGGCAGCAACAGTTTTATGATATTGCTTTTGGCTGGGAATTATGAAGTGCTTTCTGGTTTAATGGTCAGTTCGGCATAGTGTTTACTTTGGGCATAAATCACTCGAGACTTTCTGGTCGAAATTCGGACAATTGACAATTTATTTCAATCTTTCGAAAACTTGTCGCACTAAATAAATGAATAAATATTGTGTCCCACGGGGAAATGGGTTATTTATGACATTCTGGGGGCTAAAAATAAATATTTTTTCTCACGTGAGGGGCAGGCAGTCAGTCCCTCTCGATTTCAAATTAACTGTGCGCGTATTATATCACAAATGCATCCTCTGATGATGATGATGCTTTGCTTACATCTTGTGCCAATTCTGACAAGCACTCACAATCCGAAATTCGCATTTCTGTTTACCAGACACTTGTTCAAGAGCCAAATTCTGTCCTCGTAGTGCTGCCATAAGTTAGATATTTGTGTTAATTGCTTTTGTGTTTCCACACTCGCGGGATTATTAGTGTTTATATCGTACTTGTCTGCTGTTTTGGAAGCTTGTCAAAAGAGGAACCACGCGGTCATAATTTATTTACTAGAAATAAGCTCTCCATTTTCCGGCATATAAAAGAAAGAGCTGGCAAATATAGACAGACACTAAAGCCACCGAGCATGTTAATCGAATAAAAAAGGGGCAATCAAGCCATTAGCTAACCGCATCACAAAAAGTTATACATAATTTCCACGAAAAAGTATAATCATTCAAAATCTTAGCGTTAGATTTGTTCGGACGAATTAATTTCCATTTTTGTGGCATGTTTATGGGCGTGAAGTCGTTCGCAAATTAAAAGTGAAATTATTGCAAATGCGATTGAGAAAATGTGTGTACCGAAGAGAGTATTTTTGGGAAAATTCGAATGAGGTGAAAGGCTGTGCCGTGCTGTGCTGTGCTGAGTTATTTATAAGTCCCAATTAAGAACGGTGACAGTATTCCAAAGAATTCCGACGCCACTCGAGAACGCTCTCATAACTGTCTGCACAATAAGAGACGTGATTTTTTATGCCGCACAAGCGCCGCCGACGAGGATCGCAAAAAAAAAAGTATTCAAAACTATTTCCATCTTTTGTGTCACATATTTTGTTGGCTTAATAATGAAGAGGAGCAGCGCAACATATAAATAGAAAGTATTGCGGCCTAAGCAAACATATTTTCCGTGCGTGGGCGTTTTTGCACCCACAACACACTTGGACCTCATGAAAAAGGCCGCCCTCACACTCACCTATTGTCGTGTAAATGGTGCAACTGTAGACCATGGCATTCCAGAAGGACCAAGGATCCGGCTTCTCGGCCAGTCCGTTCCGCAGCAGCGACTCCACCACCGATGGATGATCATTTATGATGCGCAACACTTGACTGTCGAACTCTGTTTTTGACCACTGCAAAAATCAGACATTGTATTGATTGCTTTTAAAATTTTCATAAAGTGTGCCATCTTACCCCGCTCAGCTGAGGATCCCTGGTCATCTTGCGCATTTCCTCGAAGAATTGCTTTTGCAGTGCCTGCAGCTCAAGCTTCTCCAGCTCTCCCTGTCGCACTGAAAGCATAAATAATCCTTATTTAGTAAGTACAACTTAGTAACCTTGACCCGAGTGTAGTTCCTAACTTTCGCCCTGAGAAACGGAAAACTGTATGGAGCCTTGCCAAGACATTTTCGCGCTTGGGTGCCATAAATCAAAGGGATTTGGCTTTCCAAATTAGAGCCTGCACCAAATGCATTGCCGCGTCGTATGTGGATCCATTAGGTGGATTTGCATGTTTTTGTTTTTGCCCCCCTCAATACACTCACTTGCCGATGGAGAAGCCCCCATTTCGGCGAGTCTCCTCCATCCGCCCATTAATCATCTCAATCTTGGTTGTTTATACGACACAGTATTGTTGATTCATTAATGTCTATCTCCCAGACTCGATTGTACCTTCACCTATTCTGTGGACCGACTGAATCCGTCGTCTGCCAAACTGATGGGGCGTGTTTTTACGATTACAATTTGGCTCAGACATTCGGCAGCAGGTGTATTTATCCGAATGACTGGGAACTGTTTACTGTTTTCCAAACAATTGCCGAAGAGCTTGATAAGCAAACAAAGGCGTTTAGTGCACTCTGCGTCCGGAGAGCTAATGAAAGCTTGTAGAGGAAGTCGACTACACGGACTCTCGAAACGAAACATTTATTCTGCGGCTGAACTCGACCCTGATAAGCTATTAGCCTGAGTTCCCTTCTGAGGTACCCTCTGAAGTACCTTCTATAGTCTGAAAAAGGACGGCGCCTCCAACGCTGTAGAGGGCCAGGACGAAGAGCAGGAACATGTGCGTGAACCACCGGCGGGACCACTTGCTGAACTTGTTGTACAGGCCGTAGGTGAACTTCTCGCCAAAGCTCATGCCCGACTTGGTGAGATCAAGGAATCCCTCGTAGCCCTTGGTCATGAAGTTGCCGGATCCGAAGGGATTGGCCACCGGCGGCCAGTAGGGACCTTGTGTGCCGTAGTTTGTCTGCGCCGTATAGGGCGGCTGGGCGCTGGGTGGCATTGAGGATTGGCCCATAGCCGAGCCGCTGTTTAGATTGTGAATGTTGATCCGCGGCGGTCGGTTGGCCCTTCGCGAGGGTGGCGGTGTGCCGGGCGTTGGCGTGGGATTCTGGCCCTGCGACATAGTGTCTCAGAATCTTTAAACTGATAAGTAAGTAAGGGTTATTTCCGTTTTTTTTTTATGGCTTTGACTTGGATTCGCCTTAGAATCGATCTTTAATGGTAGAGTGCTGTCACTGTCACTCAAATCATTGAACACTTTCTCGCCATAATTTCAGTTCCGCGCACTCACTCACATACGAATTTATTTATATATTTATGTATTATTTTTAATTTTATAAGTAGAATTTCCGTCGTCGTCGCGTATTTGTTTTTCTCCGCGTATTCTCCCGATGCTGCTGTTAGCCAGCTCTCCTCGCATCCGACCGCCACGTTCTTGAATCCAATGCGAACTGAACTGAAGCGAGCATTTTGGCCAACATCGGGGCTGTTGTCGCTGCTGCTGCTGCTGCTGTTGCTGTCGCTGCCAGCGCTTTCGTATTTGTATCCGCCTCGAATCTCCGCCAGCTGACAATGACGACATCGACAGTCATGAGCTCACAGATTCTCAACGGCCAACCGAGGAAAGGAAGCACGAACTGATCTCAGCGTGGTAGCTAATTAATCAGTTGCTTGGGTTCCGCCGTCGCTGCTGTAATTTTCAAAGCGAGTTTTGATTTTTCTAACGCGTAGTTCTTCTGATATCACTAGGTTGACCTCACACATACAAATGTATGTACTAGATACCATAATTCGTTGGATTTTTATTTAAACAAATGTTTTCGCATTCCCGTTTTGCTTGGCTCTGACACTAATGAATTTACCATTTTCCCCCGCACCATTTATCATTATTGAAACTTTTCCTTGCTTTTGGCCGCTTAATATGTAATTTGCATAAATTCGAAGACCACTCAGTATAGTTCATAGACCCATGAGGGGGCTGAGTCATTCGTGTACGGTAGTCATTGGCCTTTTCATAGAATAACGTCTAAGAGTCGATTCCACTTGTGGTGATATATCTACTTTCTGGGAAGATCTTATTAAGTTGCCAAAAAATAAGAAATCTTATAAATAATGTGATATATAGCCTATTTTATATAGTAACATCTTCCAATGCAATTAAGGCATACATATATGTTTGTAGATGGTCTTATGAATTATATGTGTTCAAGTGCAAGCCTTTTTTGATGAGTCCGAGACACATCACTGTGATCACCTTGTAATAAAAAGAAAATTAAGTCAAGTAAATTGAGATTAAAATAAAGTGTTTCGTAAGAGAAACAGCTTATGCACAATTTGTTGAGAAAGTATGATATTTTCTTTATTTTAAGAAGAGCATCATAACAAGAAATAAAGCTAACTTTGGGAAGCTAAAGTTTGTACACTCATGCAATTCATGAAAAAAGTTGAAGTTTAGGATGACTTCATGACTTAAAAAAAAAAAATTAATAATTGTTCCTTGGCAGCTATAATTGTAATTATTTATTTCACCAGTGCGTAAACGTTATTTTTTGGATTGTGCCAAAAAGGTTTGAAGTAAACTTTAAACCGCGAAAAATGTAGAATGATTGCATTTCTATTGGTTAGAGAGATGCCATTTTGTCCCAGAACAGAAATTTATATTGTTGTGTTGTTGTAGCCAATATGTTGTCTAATTTGTGTTGTAGTAAAAAGTTGTATGCAAAACTAAGGCCAAAATATCGACAAATTTATCATCTGCTAGATATTATGCACCAGGCGCACAGATGGCTGTAGATGGAGGATAGACTTTGGTGCAAACGTTTCAATGATGTCCAGGAGAGTAGCAAAAGCGAACTAACTTTTTGGGAAAACACAGTATAAGAGTTTTAAGATCAGCGCAGAACAGAAATTAATGTTGTTGTACACATGTTGTTGTTCTTTCTACATGATATAATAACATTTCAAAATCGTTAATGTTTTGCCAACTCTTCGGCAAAAGTAACGATTTCGATGGACAGCCAAGGGCTGCCAGGCTTTATGGTCGCGAGCCAGCGCTGCCAGACTTTTCGGTCGCGAGCTACCAAATAAATGTATCGCAATTACGGTAAGAATGACGATATATTTATCATCTTTAGAAAAAATATCGATATATATTTTGATATATTTATAAACTAACAAATTAGACTTCGTTTATTATAAAAAATGGAAGAAAACGAGACCCAGACAGAAGCCAGAGTCTCCACGGATCCGGCTAATGGTAAGCGTGCACCTAGGAGCTCGCGGCTAGTAATCCCGAATTCGTTATTTAGGTGAAGAAGACGCGCCCAGCCAGCACAATCTAATTATCCTGCAAGCCGAGATGCGTAAAATGCAAAACGAGTTCAACACGCAGAGGGCAAAGATGCGGGAGCTATACATGCAGAAAGAGGCAGAGGTCAGCCAGAGCCTGGCTGAGCGCAGGCAGCTGCAGGAAGAGCTGGACGAGCTGAAGACCCACCTTATGGTGGCGGACCTCAAGTCCGAAAACGAGATGCAGCTGAGGGACATCAAGGCGCAAGAGGAGATTTCATCGCTACAACAGCTAGTACAGGACACCATTGAGGAGTCCTCGCATTACAAGTCAGAGCTGGAGCGTCTCAAGCTCGAGCTGAGCAAGTACCATCAGATTCATCAGCAAACGCAGACCGTGGCTCAGCAGCCGCAGGCTGAGTCATCCGGCGGCATCGCGCCCCAAGTGCTAAATCAGGTTAAGAAGACGTTGGGCTCTGTGCGCAAGCTGGGCAGCGATTCACTAAACAGTAGCTTTCAGCAAGAGGACGACAATCGGGGATCGGGAAAGGGCAATGGCAATGGAAAGCAATTTGTAAGTGCCGAAAATTTACTAAAACGACTGTTTTATCACATTATCTCCCTTTCTTTTAGCCCTCTGAGGAGGCTGAAATGCTGCACTCGATTGTAGAGCAGCTGCAGGAGGAGATGAAGGCGCTAAAGGTGAAGTTGCGCGAGCAGGATGAGCAACTGCAAGCCCGGTTAGCCGTCAGCAAAGAGGAGTCGTCGGTACCCGATGCATCCGCCATGCACAAGTCTACGTCAATGGATGCGGCGGAGTCTGGCTGTGAGGCCTGCAGTGTGGCGGAGAAAAGAGCCGAGGAGCTAAACGCACACATTAAAAAGCAACAGAAGCAGGTGGAGTTGCTGCAGAAACAGCTAGCGGAGTCCCGCGAGACTATGGCAAAAGAGGCGGCTCTGCGGAAAGAGCTGGAGGACCAGTGGCAGGAGAAACGCGAGGCCCACAAGAGCGAAGTACAAAGTCTGCGCGAGCAGGCCAAGACGAACGAGCAGCGACTGCTGGACATGCAGCAGAAGTTCCTCGAGACCAAGGATGAGGTGATGAAGCAGATACAGCGCGTCACCGATGACAGGGAGCGCGTCAACAAGCAGCTGGAGACGTTGCAGGCGGACAACGACTTCCTGTCCGGTCGCTATTTGGCCACGTCCGCGGAGATCGATAGTCAGAACATCAATTTGCCCAACACTGTCGTCGAGCTGCAAGAATTGATTCTGCGCCAGCAAAACGAGCTGATCCAGGCTCGTATTAGCAGCGAGTACGAGCGACAGAAGTGTCTGAGCACGCTGGACGAGACTCAAATCCTGCGGGCCCAGCTGGAAGAGAGCAACAACGAGCGTCGGTCGTATAAACGCAAAATGCAGCTAGATATTAAGTCATTACAGTAAGTATAAGACCAGTTCCCGAGAGGTGTGTAGCTCAGGCTCATGCTCGTTTTGTATTCACAGGGATCGTGTGACGGAGCACTTGGTCACGGTGCAGGCGCACGAGACGACCAAAACCCAACTGGAGCGCAAAGAGGCTGAGCTCAATAAGCAGTTGTCCGAGTGTCGCGTAGAAATCATTGAACTGCAGGAGGCAAATGTAAGTGCTGGTGATACTTGTAGCCCGCATTGCTTCTAACTAATCTATTTTTCACAGGAAAAGTACGCCAAAACCAACTCGGAATACAAGACAAAGATAAAAACCCTGCAAGAGGAGCTCTCCACCATGGAGACCGTGCAGAAGGACTTTGTCAAACTATCTCAAACCCTGCAGGTGGGTGCGATAAAAATATAAAAATATGGTTTATTCACTTGAATATTTATGTACATTTTGGTGTATATTATCCGTAGATGTCGTTGGAGGAGCTGCGGCACGCTGATACGGAGGTGCGCTGGCAGGACGACGATGATGTCAATAATTGTCCCATGTGCAACGCCGGCTTTACGGTCATGGTGCGAAAGATCCACTGCCGGCACTGCGGTCACATCTACTGCGACAAGTGTCTAACGAAAACGGTGCCATCGGGGCCACGGAAACGTGTGGCCCGTGTCTGTGATATTTGTCACACGCTGCTCACGCCAAATACCGCACCCTACTTCAGCCAGGGACAGGCGCCGCAGCAGGCGCAGCAGCAGGGACAGCATCATCAGTCCAACTAGGCAGTCTACAAGGCTTTAAGCCTTAGTTATTGTGTGTATGTATTTCTCTGTTTCCGTGCTCCTTCATTGCAGTTACGATTTGGGGGTGAAACCTTTCCATTTGCTGTCTTAGGTCGAGTCATATCCACTTTCGCCAATGTTTTATTTTTCTATTTTAACGTACCTCTGTGCTCCATTTATGTTGATCAGTTAGTTGTCTATAAGCTTTTGTCGTAGGTAAGTTTTCATAATTGAATTAAACTCAAAGCAAATATACAAATTAAAACGAATTGAGTTTGTTTGTTTGTTTTACTTAAACCAACTTCGCCTGCAATAAGAGAGGAAGCAACAATTTAGAAATGAAATGTATATTTGGGTCATGTCATGCAACAAAGGGTTCGCTTTTGTTTATTCCAAATTACAAGGCAAACGAGGTTTGTAAATTAGTTTAACAATTGTATTTGTGTCTTCATTTGGTTGCGAGGAGCTAGGATTGGCTTAGGTATTTTCTAAATATATTAAAAATTAATAACAATGTCGGGCATGCCCATGTAAATTCTGTATGTACAACTCTCACTTCAACAACTAGCGCATAATGAAAATCTAATACTGCAATCTCTTGAACAACTACAAACACTACACACGCACACACGGGGGGAATCACATTCGCATTGGGGGAGGCAATTACTGATTGTTTGGCACAGAGTCTCTGCGGAAGAGATTAGAAAAGAAAGGAACAGAAATTAGAGATAATTAGGCTGTCGAAAGGGATTTTTTTGCGCCACTTACCTCACCATAGAACACGACCTGCTATCAGAGCTACTATGGTAACAGCCGCCACGCCCACGAGGCTCATCACGCGCGAAGCTACGGGATAGGGAAAGGGAAATGTTCAGATCAGTGATTGTAATTCTTTAGGTATTTTGTACGTATTAATAGTGGTAGTATTATATTATATTACATGGTAATTAGGCAGACTTTTTAAAGCTTTTGAAGCATGCTTGTCGCTGAATCGCAGATAAGAATAAAAGTTATAGTGGAAGCAGTAGTCTCGTTTACATTTATGTGCCACCCTCGATTGGTCTACTTTATAGGAAGTGTGAGGGGTTAGCCTGGTCCGTCATGGATCTGGTGTTGGTGTTGGTGTTGATGCTGGGGTACACATGCGTGCCGACATTCACAAACAGAAATCAACCAATTGGACACTTACGCGTGAATCCACACCTTGACTGCGCGGTGCTCGGCCTGCTGTGAGACATTTAATGTTCTGATTGGACATTGCTTGAATTTGGACAAGTCACAGGAGCGGACGAAACACATTGGTTAACAGAGAGTACACAGATGCTGGATCCTGCTTCCTGCCGGTGCTGACTGACTGTACTGTGGTGCTGTGATTCGTTGTGATTCGCAGTGCTTGGCTCGGGATGTCGATTGTTCGCGGTACAGAGATAGGTTACAGACAGCGGCATAGATATAGGGATAGATAGTATGGTGGAGAGAGAGCATTTCCTTAGCCTAAGTATGAGCAAAAATGAGCTTTTCTGGATGGATTCCTATATACTACAAATATATGCATGTAGATATCAACGATTTCGATGGAGCTTTGGCCTTGAGCCTGTGATGACAATGGTGTCTATGGTGATGTCTGATGGATAGCTTTTCGGCTCGCGTTTTTTCGCTCTACAGATTCTTTCTATTGCGGCTGTTCACCTGCTGCACCGCCTCGACCTCCGTTGTCCATTTCGCGGCCGTGCTTGCTCAGCCACTCGATTATCACGCCGTTGGACCAACCAAACCCTGTTTGTACGCCGTACTCGCCACCGCCACCATGTCCTCCAAACTGTTCGGCGTTGTACTGAATAAAAGGGTATCAAACAAACGATTAGATGATACCTTGTTATAGGAATTACTTCCCAAATAGTTGAACTTCTCCCTTGGGCTTACCTTCTCATACATGTGGAAGTTATCGCTGTAAGCCTTAAAGTTAGACTTCACCCAGCGGATGGCCCACGTTTTGGACAAATTCTTGGCCTCGGGCGTGTTCAGGTTGTTCAGGCCCTCAACCACAATGTACTGCATCGGCGCCCACACGTTAGGGAAGTCCCACTGCTCTCCGGTCTGGTACAGAGTGTTGGGAACACCGCCGGGGAATGAGTCCAGCTTGTTTTCCTCAATGTATTTCAGCACCGACTTGGAGATCTTCTCGGAATCGGAAATGTTGTAGGCCTTGACCCACAACGGCGAGAGATTGGTGGGCGAGAAGTAGTTGCGCGGCTTCTCGTTGATCATGTCATAGTCCAGCCAGCAGCCGGCCTCCTCGTTCCACAGGACTTCTTGGATGCCCTATAAGAATGATGGAATTTAGGTTAGTTTATTATCTCGAAAAAGAAGCATTTTAAACAAAAGTGATTCCAAAGTGGATAACCAATTAATCGTTAATTTTAGTCACTTACCAACAGCAGCTTCTGCGCCTTGTTCTCATACTCGGTGACCTTTTCAACGTTGCCCGCCTTTGCGTGGAACTCGGCTATCAGCTTGGCGTTCCAGTACAGGTAGGCGTTCAGGTCGACCGGCACAATGGAGCGGGTTTTCAGGTGTGTGAGGTTGCCCACATTGGTGCCATTCTCATTGATGAACCAGCGGGAGCTGAAGTCCATGCCCGACTCGGCCGCCGACTTGAGCTCGCTGTAGTGATCCTCCTTGGCCTCCTCGTTGTCGAAGTTCTCGGCCGTCTCCACGTCCTCGCTGTAGGATTCTGGCCGCGGTCCCGACGACATGTCGCGGTAGACGGTCAGGTTGTGACCCTTAACCTGCACCGTGTGGTTGTTCACAAAGTACTCATACTCGTGCTCCAGCACCTCCAGCGCATTGATAGCGAACAGGTCGTCGTTGGTGAATTCCACATATGACTTGACCATTCCGGTCAGTAGTGGCGGCTGGGAGCGGCCGTGGTAGTACACTCGGCCACCGTTCGGAATGAAACCAATCCTCTTCACGATCGACATGAAGTTCTCGATCATGCCGCGGGCGGTGTCGTGCATGTCGCTGTAGAGCAGTCCGCGGATGATCCAGTAGGAGTCCCAGTAGTAGAACTCAATGAAGCGACCGCCGGGTATGATGACCGGATTCGGCACCGGGATGATTGAGTAGTACTCGGGGTTCTTCAGGACATCGTCCTTCATTTTGCGACCCAGATCCCTCCAAATGTTATTCAGCTCCATGCCCCATTGCTTGAGGTCCGGGTCGGGAATCAGATCGAGGAAGCTGGGGTTCTCCTTCCAGTCCGTGGGCGTCCACACTTCCAGTTCGGTGCCCTTGGGGCTGAAGTACTCCTGCAAAGGCAATTTTATTGTATTTGCTCCCAGCGAAGGGATCTACGAGCGAAGCTAACTTACATCGACAAACTGCTTCAAGTCATCCCGGCTGGGCGTCCTGTTCTTGGCCTCCATCATAGCCTCAAAGTCCGCCAGGGTCTTGGCGGGCGGATTGTTCAGTTTCATGTCCACGAAGGTCTTTGAGTCCGTGAACAGCTTGGCCATTTGGATGGTGTGCAAGAGGTCACCAGTACAGTAGATTTGGCTGCAAATAAAGCGAGTAATACATTTTTGAGTAGTCCAAATACAGGTGTTTCTATGCATAATAATATTTGTAGAAGACATATTTTATAAAGCTAACGAAATATTAATTTAAAATAGATTGGAAATATTGTGTACTGCATTTGTTTGAACAAGATATTTAATTCAAACGGTAGATAAGACGGTAAAAATAATTCAGAATACCAGATGTTTTCCCTTTAAAATTAACCTCATAAATCACAAATTCTTCATCACTTCCCCCCACATTAAGTATTTATTAACTAAGTCCCGGATGACTTACGTAAGTTATCTAATGCCCGCCATATAAAAGAGCATAACACTGGCTATTCTCATATACTTGTAGTACACACACAACTGACGTCATTAATTAGTGCAAATAATTCACAAATTAAATGGATTTAAAGCCCGAGTATCCAGCTGGTGCTGCTAAGTGAACACCTGTCTAAAGTATCTATCGCTCAATCGAATCTCTTGATCTCAGATACGACTATAGCTAAGGCACGAATATCCAACCCGTCACGTTTGTGGGACTGGGGAAAGGAAAGCACTCAAGCTGAACTCATATATAATAATGCTAGCTGGTACTTTGCATACATGAACGCGCCGGAGAACCACCAATTAAAGATCAGAGTCCGGAAGTCTGCGGGCCATTCTATTTCACTTACCAACTGTCGAACGGATCGGTGTCCACATCCTTGGCAATGGCGTTGTCATTGTCTGTGGTGAAGTCGATGGGGGAATCGAGGGACTTTGCCTGGGCAAGGACTGCCAGGCAGCTCCAGCTCGCCAGGAGCAACTGGATGGTCACTAACTTGGTCATAGCACTTTAGGAACTCTTTTCTCGCTTATCTAAGGCTAATTACTTAAGGTTCCGGCTGGTTAAAGCGGTGTCTGAGTTGTAAGTAAGTACAAATTGTTGCAGTTCGCTGGCTGATACACACTTATATCCCTAGGCGGACAGGATATGCTCGCGATCCCCGTATGCGATCTGCTGAGCACAAGCACAACCAGCGCCAGTCAGCGCAAGAATACTTCTAACTGTTTCGCCCGATTCCATTTTTATAAAAAGAAAACCCCCCGTACATAAATCTACGACGACGACGACGAGCGATCGGAAAGCGAACGATCGCCGATCGTAGACGCCTCGGGTGGGGAGCTGGAGGCAAGTTGTCGGTTTCGGATTTGGATTCGGATTTGGATCCGATGGGGTGGAGCGGGGTGGATACCTAGTCGTGCTTTGGGGGCGCGTTCGGTCTATTTTTAAAAACGTCAAAGTGGCCCGAAACCAAAAACAAAACCGACACAGACAGGTGCACTTGTTGGGAGTCTCGTGAACCTGGCAATGCATCTGCTGGATGAATCTATCCGTAACTGTTGGATAATACCCATGAGTTTAGCTTTTTAGTGGTTGAATATTTATTCTGAGTGTGGCGGCACAACAGGGCCTTGAAATATATATTTATCCATATTTATCTATAATTAAATATCCATAACTATATCGCTTAATAAGCGCTGGTCCACCCGGTACCCGCATCGAGTGCAGTGCATTTTAAGTTCGCCTTGTTCTGTTTGGAGAAGGTCCCACTTTAATGCCAAGGCATTTCTGCTGATAGCCAAAAATTCGGGGATTTTAGGCCTAGCTTAAATGCTAATTAGCACTGTTCCAATTACGAAAAGATTGGAAAATTCCGCTAGTTACTGTTTCTGTGGTTACTACTCGTGTGGTTATTATCAAGAATACTAAAATACATTACACATATCTTATAAAATGGAGCTGGATTTGCATTATAATTCGGAACGTTAAACTGGGTCGGGAAAACTCGCAAAGTGGCGACATTATTTCTTTAAAAATAAACTCGGATATTGTCTTATTTGAATGGGTTATCCCCGTTAGCGGCACGTGTGTCTGGCCCCAAATAATGGACCGGAATTGCGACGTTTCGCATGAATGTCGCTCTACGTACATAACTATATACGTAGTATGGACCTAACGAGTCTTAATTGAACTGATTTGCTGAATAAGGATTGCTTTCGCAGATTAACAAATGGATATATATATAACCAAGATCAAAACGTAAGGCGCAAAAGGTGGCGCTATATATAGCAGAATCCAAAAATATATCATCATTTTCATCCAAAGGTCAATAGATCATGAATTCTATTCTTGAAAGCCTTCCTGTTACAGCATCTGTTTATGCTTCCATAATATCTTTAAGAACATTAAGTGACGAACTACTTTTATATGATCATCTGCGCAGTGCAATGATATAACCCCGGAGATCGGGAAACAACAAATGGGAAACCGAATAAACGGAACCATTGTGCAATTTTAATTCAACCTTACGGGAGTGAGAGCCCAGAACCAGATAGAGAATGAACCTCCAGCCTCGAGCCTCATTGTTCTGACATTCTGTGACGACAGCGGACAGCCGACCACCGGGAACAGTTGCAGTTGCAACTGAATCAATGATTCGGCGCGTCACAAGCGGTTAACATTTCATGATTCCATTAGCGAAACTATTAACTCTATCGGTTCGATCTCAGTTCGTAAGACCTGTTAATCAGGGAACTCGATTACTTAACCCACTGCAGCTTGACGCTCTTCAGGGGCAGAATTTATCTAACTTTTATTTTGGCGTACTTAAGTACCGCCATGACGGAGCTCAACATAATAAACCAATATTTGAACGGTTGTAAGGGTTTTTGTTTTTAAAATAATAAATAACTCAGGTAACCGTGGATGACAAATATCAGTCACATCAGCTGGGCTACACGCTACGTGCAATGCGTTTGCAAACAGTTTACGTTTGGGAATTCAAAAATTTGTTGTATCTTAAATATTGATGGTCTTGGATTCCCCGCCGGGGGGCTTCCGATTCCGCATAGCATGGATTCAAACAATTCCGCCTTTAGTTCCTGATAAATCATAATTAAAATGTAGAACTAAAGAATCGAATAGCAAGCATTTTGTAGGGACTTTCAAGTACGTGAAGTCAATAATTAAGTTTCCTGAATGGGGATATTCGCTCACACTCCCACAATTCAGCTGGTTTATTATGTTTGCCAATGAAATTATAAAACGTTTATATAGATCTCGATTATGAATCGCAATTGTCGTCATCGGGGGAAGCGCTAAGTGACCGGGTGCCTTCAATGTGACGTCTTTGTTCGAACACAATGCCCAAACGGGCTTTCGATTCCGATTTTTGAGCTCGGCTCGGCCCGGCCCGGCCCGGCTAGAAAACAAAACGTTGCCAAAATCATCCAAGGACAATATTAATCATTATGTGGGCCATTCAACGCGCTCGCTTAATTGCCGCTTTAGTTAATCGCTAAACTAGCTATAATAAGGCACGGTCCGTTTGATGGCTGAGCCAAAAAATTTCAAACAAAAATACCTGAACTTCACATCGGTACGGTACACTCCGCTGACATGTTTAAACATTCGAGAGGAAAACGGAGAAGCAAATACAAAAACTGGAAATGTAATTAAGAAGCCTGCATCGGGTTGAATTAACTTGTTTTAGATCTTGCACGATTCGCTTTGCTTAACGGTTCAAATACAGAAGCAGAGACCTTCTAAAGGTCATTGATACGCACAAAAAATAAAAAGAATTTGTTCTATGAGGGTAATTCCTAGCCTAGGACATAATTTATATGAAACCCTTGTCACAATTACATGATATTATTCAGCCCAAGATTGCCAGCTCAATTAATAAAGAGGTACTCGACCTACAATTATACTACTCTACCATGTTGAGTAGGCTTATCGATCGCTTATCGGAACCAAGACATTGAACTTAATCTTGCAGATTACAAGAGAGTTCTTTAAGTATTTTTGATCAAGGGTCTTGTTTATTGCAACGAAGTATGACAGAGATCTTGAGGTAATTTCTTCTGGTTGACAACTGCGTCATTCCACGCCTTCTTTATCTTTAACTTTATCTTTATTACTTGGATGAGGAGGTTCGATTGAAGATTGAAAGCGCAGCAGGTGATAAATTAGCTTGCTAATTAGTTTCCAAAATTTTTGGCAGATGTTGCGAATACTAAATATAAATGGGATTGAACAGGTTTGGCAGCAAAGACAAGTGCATCATCCAGTCTGGTGGGATTAGGATTTTGATATTCGTATTCCTTATCCATATTTATTTTATTAGACACAATTAATTGTTTAAAACCAGAAGGTGGATTTGATAAAGCGGGACTCAGACAAACAAAATTAATACTAGACGCCCATCATTATTATATTAGATTATGCATTATTATATTATGCATTGCGAGCTGTTCGTCGGGCCGTTTAAATGTTAAGTACTCCGAGACCGCAGATCACTGACACCACATGGCGGTGAGCGAAAATAACACGACACTAAGTTTGCAACGCGAACGGAATAAACGCAGGGAAAATATCAGCAGATATCAGGGAAAATGTCAGCAACCACAACAATTTGTATTGAAAATTATAATTTAATTGCTTTTGTATATTCAGCTGGCGGTTTCTGTTTTTTAGTCGCTTGGGGGAGGCCCCATGCCGAGATCGCAATTACAAACATTTTTATTCACGAAATTACAATTGTTTTATTTTTTCTGTTTTCCAATTAGGTCTCGGTTTGTTTTCGCATTTCACACACTTTTATTATTGGCAATTTGCTCAGCTGAGCGCGAGTTTTTATAACTCGCTCACTATCTGCTTTGGACACCTGATTACTATATATGCCCGGATTATATGTGTTCCCAGTTCTAATCAGAAAACGCTGCTCGTCAGCACATCGACGATGTTGAGAGCTTGAAGGCTACACTCAGACTGCCTCCGGCCCGGTGTCGGAGATTCAAATTTAAATGGGATTTACGCCAAACTCTGGCCAGAATCGAATTACCAAGTTTTCCCATGGCCCTAAGATATAAGCAAAACCTTCTGCAGCTTCAGCTTGGTTTGTACTGCGTTTTGTCTTTTAATTTGAGACTTAAATAAATAATTCTCACATCTGCAGAGTGTCAGATTAATAGCCAATAAAATGTTTTAGTGGAATTATAAAGCCGATAATTTCTTCATTCACAATTTGCTTTTGCAATATTGTGGAAAAATTTGGCAAATTGACACGTCGCCGGAAGCGTAAATAATTCTGCTCGATTCCCTTAAGCTTTTCTCCGACAAGATCTTAGGAATTGTGCGATAAGATAGAATTGCACTCCAAGGAATTGAGGTGGTATTTATGGCCCCATCATATATCAGTGTATTATCAATACCTATTGGCAATAGGAAAATAAATAATTTTTGTTTTGGCACAGAGATTATTCACTAAGATGGTATTGAACAATAAACTGGAATGAACTTCTTAGAAGTATTTATTAAAATTAATAAAAAAAAAAGAAACTGTGTGCAAATAAAGAAAATCAATATTTCTTTTACCGAATAATGCCCTACTTTTAACTCATTAAAATGTTTTAGCAAAACCAGACTCACCTTAGTCTTCGGTGTTGGGTGCATCCCCAGGTTATATTGAGATTACATTTAAACAAAGAGGATGGGCCCGTTCGTAATGAGGGAAGTCGTGTCATGCATTTAAATATATTCATGTGAGATGTGAATACCGACAGCTGGAAATTAAAACTGGACTAGAGGGGATCTTTGCACAGATAATGAATATTCGCGCTGTCTATCAGGGCTGTCTGGGCTGATAAGAAAATAAGAGCTATAGCTGGACTAATATATTCACTCTCCGTGCGATCTGGTTTAGTGACTACGAGTTGCTCAACAGCTGATTGAAGTTAGTACTTAAATATACATAAAATATTACGTATACGCAGTGGACACACCGCCGACCACGACCAATCGCAGATCAGCGTCCAACGGAAAGCGGAAAATGTACACAAATCTCAACTAAGTTCGTGACAAAACACGAATGGTGGAAAAAATTAAACAACTTTTTTCAAACACTTGTTCCGCCATATTATTTTTATGTAGTTTTTGTGAGAGTAATTTATTAATTAATATTAATGTGTTCGCAATAAGTAAAATTGAAAATAATAAACTATTGTAGAGTAAATAACTAAGTGAATTTTGTAGTAATTATTATAATTTATAGTTATCTCTGGCTTAGAAAAGATATATTTCAACAGATATATAATTTATTTTAAGGCAAAACCTAATGAGAGCAAACAAATGATTTATTTGCTACTTTTCTTAATGGAAATGTCAACAACTGAGTGAGGTTTTTGTTATATCATGAAGGAATCCGTTGCGAATGTGATAATTATATTTTGCGTTGGAATTTTAAGCAAAGAGTAGGGAAGAAAGCAAAAATCTGCATGTCCTGAATTCAATCTTAACCTTGGGTTTACACTATATAATTTACAAATATAAAAATAATCAATATAACATAAATTCTACTTCAAAATGCGATTAAACTAAATAAAGTCTTCAAGGACTTCACTCTATGAATTAAAAAAAAATAATATTAATATATTTAAGAGAAAATGTAAAAGATTTTATGGTTTTGAAGCTAAGGTAATCGATTAATCAATCAAAATAATTTCTGAATAAAGCTGGTAAAGAGGTAAATCCCTTATTTTAAGCTACACATGAGCAGTGTCTGAACACCGGGCTTAATTCTACATTACACATCAACCCCCATTAACGGCGACTTAAAAGTATGCAGCACATCTTGGATGTGGCCCAAAGGCAGACTGTGAAAAATGTAATGAACGAAAGATAAGCCGCGCAATCGGAAGGAGGAGGGGCTCGTTACAATGATCGATAAGGGGGACACAAGGAGCTGATAACTGATAATTATCTCAAACCACAGACCCATAAATTTGTCCTTGGCTTGTGCAATTTTTCCACAATAAAATCATTTATTTCTCCAAGTATTCGTTGTAATTCTCTAAAATTCCAAAGGTGCTCCGAACAAGGTCGTATCGTATGTGACTCGGGCTAACACACGTGCTTAACTACTAAGCTACTTGTAAATTCACTTTTGCGTGTAATTGCATTGGCTATGCACCCGGATTTTTTTTAATTTAACACGAACCACGTTAAGGTTGACATTTGTTTTACATTTTGCATTCTTTTCTTTTAAGTTTTCACATATTTTGGTAACTAAGTTCTAACGATGTGGAAATATATATTTATTTGCACTCTTCGCCGTCAACGACACTTGTGAACACAGAGCGAAAACAAAAATGGAAATAATTACCAAACGTGTTAATGAGAAGGCGGGCGTATACCCTACGTTATATTACAACGTTAATATGATTTATAGGTGGTTGTTATGCGGAATTATTCCCTTGATTAATAAAAATGTGAATCCTGTTTTGGAGAAATTCTTTAGGCATAGTAAAATATTTAAAATTGTTTAAACAAGAAACTTGATATAAGAGACTGAATAGAAATTGTCATAAAAGGGTTCTTGAGAAAAGTGTGTGGTGTTTCTTTTGAAATTTCTTTATTTATATATTTATTTTAAAAAAATTATTAACTTTTTTACTAGAAATGCATATGCTGGGCTTTACTTAGTTCCTCTAATTTATGGGGTATATTTTTACTGTGCACAATTTTTGTTTTCCAAATTAATATTGCAAACTCATTAGACACTAACAAACGACTTGGCGTAGAGTGCAAACAAAAGAGTAAAAACTGAGAAAACACAATGAGATTTTGGCTCGCCGGCTGATTTGCAAACGTAAGCGTGCGTGAGGAGAGATAAAATAAAAACAAGAAAACAAAAAAGCGAAAAACAGTGGCATTGGCACAGAATGGCAAAATAACAAAATAGCGGCGGTTTTAAATAAAACTATAAACTATATCTAGCTATGTATATATACGCTCGCACAGCTCTTGGCACTCGTTCGAGACATTCGCCAAATCTGCTATTGCTGGCAGAAAAGTGAAAGCAGGCAGCTAGACAACAGATGTCCTCAGTTGGCAGGCGAGGTGCACTTTCTGCATTCTGCACTCTGCAGTCTGCAGACTTATGCAACGGAAGCTACTCTATAATATCGAGGAATTTGAACCACTCACCCATTGCCGTTGATTTTGTGATTGTTGGAGTAACCCGCTGGAGTGGCCATCGTGCGACGATTAATGCTGCTCGGGGACGTTGCGATAAGTAGTTTCCAAACGCGCACAGGGCCGCGAGATGGGAGCACAGCTCTTAATATGGCTAAAATGTTTTGTTTATGTCTGCCACTTGTTTATCACTTGCTGCCAATGTGCGTTGTTTGCATTTATCACTCGGCTTCGATCACTGCCGTCCGAATATTTCCGCCAGTGCCGGTCCACTTGTTCCGCTTTCGAGTGCGCCACGAGACTAATCACGGCCGTGCAACCCACGGTTATTAAATAGTTTTTGCTCAGCGCCTTACCACACTCTCACTCACAGTCTCACGGCGGCGTTACATATCCAAAACTGGGATATCAACGGCACTGAGAGCGAGCGGATGTGCAAAAACTTGTATGTATATCGGAGAGCGGTACACTGTCAGGCATGTGGGGTAAATAAATTAAACAATTGAATTGTTATTAACTTAAATTTGAGCCAAATTATTTTAGAACATTTTAATGCGAGCGTTTTGTGCTAGGGTAACTTAATTTATTACATTTTGGTAGCAAAAATCTCAATTTAGTTTAGTTCAATATTTAATATAATTCATTTCTTGCCGATCGCTTTACTATCAGTTAAAACAATAAACAAAAGGAGCAGTAGATAATTAATTTAAATTTTGTTAATTGAAATGTTGGACGAAAGTATGCTACAAGATGAAACAGATTTTATATCCTTACACTCTTTTATCTCTTAGTTTTCATGTAAAAGTTGTGAAAATTGTTATGCAGATGTAAAAATTTGTTTAAGTACTACTTATTATTTGTTATTTACCAGTTGAAGTCCTACTTTCTGGCAGTGTAGAGTGACAGCTGTTGGTGAACGTGAATGAGATAAAGGCAAAGAGTGTGAGCGAACCGCGTGCTCGGGGTTCTCTTTCTGTGATAAAAAAGCCACTCACGCACACACCGTTACGAGGGGGAGAGGAAATTTTGCCCGATCGTGATTTGTGTGTGTGTGACTTGCGTCACGAGTACAACAGCCGGCACTCTCCACTCTCTCCCCACTCTTCTCTTCCTCGATTCGCGAACTTTGGCTTCTCTTTCCTCCCCTCACAAGGCGCCCCCTACAGTCGCACCTTTCTTCTCTTTTTGTTGATGCAATTCGCAGGTGAATTGTAAAAGTGACGTGTTGACAGCAAAAACTGCTACCGGCAAAACAGAATATTTAAGAACCTAACATGGGAGTGTATATTGAAAATGTTTGTCGCATATTTGAGTCATTCCCAAGGTGCCCTTGCCAAGTTTCCTACCCTTTTGCCAGTCAAACCTGTTCCAAAAATTGTGCGAGTCTGCGAGTCGGGAAAGTGCCAAGTTTCGCCTAAACAACAGCACGTTTTCATCTCGAAATACCAACGACCTTCGGCAGTGACCTTTGGGCACACACAAACACAGTCCCAACACGGCGTTGAAGAGAGACAACAGATAAGCGATACTTATTGTATCGGAACATGGGGCCAACAACTCCATTACCAAGCGGGACTTGCATTGATCACGAGCTAAATATAGTCATCAAAGGGAACCCGAAAAGTTTGATAAAATTCAGCGAATGGACCTCTTCCCCTTTTCATTTCGAAATAAAACGGGTTTGTAAACACACAGACATACCACGCACACAGGAGCATGTGTAGATAAAAATTTGAACGTTAGGGGGGCTCGTCAAGCACACACAATCATAAACCAACATATATATGTATGTACATATGTGAACTTTAGTTTATTTTTATGTTTTCAGCTGTATTTGCCTTGTGCTGGTAATATTATTCAGGTTTCATAAGAATTATTTAATTTTCATGCGACGTCCAACAGGGCGTATGAGCGATAAGTTGATCTGACATAATCTGCTAGCTCTGCTCACTTTTCCTTTCGGCATCAGTGCAATTTCCACCCATTCTTAATGCCAAGTTGATTGCCCTAGGCCACTTAAGGCTCAATTGGTGCTCGACACTTTGAGAAAATCTAGCGGTCAGCCCAGCAATTGGATCCAATTGAATCAGTTCATCCACTTAGTGGCCAGATTTACACTTGCCTCTGGGAACGTCGCACAAGTCGGGAGCGGAAACGTTAATTTAATCGTGTTAATTTATATTCCACCGGCAATGGAAATATCTCTAAATTGTACGGCAGTCCGGGGCAAGTATGCTGATGGCGCGGCATTCCAGAAGGTCACAATGTTATGCCAATTGAGCAATAAAACCAAATGGGAAAGTGTAAACAAAGTCAACTTGTTTGGCCCTCTTATCTGCGCAGTGCGAGTTTCGGGGGCTCGTCAATGGGAAGGAGTGCATTCTGCTTGAAAGATATACGAAAGATTAGATCAAAATGACGAAATTTTTTTACTAGAATGCATCCATCCACTATTAAAGTTAAGATGAACCAAGTGGGTAATTGCAAATGTGCTTAGTTTGTAGGGTTTGTAAGGCAGTAAGGATGTTATTCTTGACCCTTAAATGTGTATATCTATAGGTGTTATGTATAAGGATATAAGGTATAATAACAGATATCCGTGTGTCTAAAAGGAAGCTCTGGTGCATACATATATGTATACATAAATGTACATACAATATACATATGTACGTAGCATGCAAATTATAATTTTACTAAGAAGCTTTCAACACAGTGAAGATGTCATTTCCGACCCTATAATTCATATGTATTATTGATCAGCATCGACAGCCGAGTCGAACTAGCCGTTTCTGAAGACAAAAAAAAAAATTCATTAAAACTATTAAAAATTTACAAAAAAATTTTAATTGATTAATTTTTAAGTTTAATACCCAGATTTGTTATCCCAATAAAAACTAGCACAGAACAGCTTTCCAAATTAAAATGTATGTATTTTTGACTTAGTTATGATCGATTTCAAATTCGCCCTCCCGATCCAAGTGCAAACTGCCAGGGTATACAAACTTTGGCTTCCCGAAAATTTCTTCTTTTCTTGTTCTTTTCTTCTTTCCCGAAACGTCCATGTTAACATCTTAGTTAAAGGGTATATTTTGTTGAAAGCGATGCCTAAAACTTAGCTGTAGATTAGACGGGAAGTTATCCCTTTAATATACCTATCCTATTTTATAGCATACTCTTAGGCAGTACATTTGGAAAATTTAAATTCGTTATTTTAACAACTTTTGTCGACTTGTTCCCAAGACCTAGAGAATGACACTACTGGTGTTAATTTTAGTATATCATTTTTTGGTTAGTTTCATATTCATTTTGTAGGACTCTTTATTTATTATTTCGACCAAGAAGTTATATTCATAATGCATTCTGTGGAAACTACGTTTTTCAGGATTTTTATTCAGGAGATCGCCGTGGATTTAAACGTTCGTAAAAATTTTAAAATATATTTAAACCTTAGTTCACTGTACTTCCTATACCTCAACCAACTGGCTTATGTTAACATACCCAAGGTATTGAAATTCTTAAGACACTTATTTCATCCCTCGCCAGCTTTGTACCTACATATTTACATATATATATCTGTATTTATGATGCAAAAATCCAGCAAGTGCAACCCAAGAACCCTGTCCGTAACACGACCTGTTAGCTTGAGAGTTAACAGCGAAAGTAAACATTCTGTAAGTGAAATTGTTTGTTTACCCGCCGTCTGCCACTGACACTGCGGAGAGGACGCGTGTGTGTGTTCAGATGTCTACGGTATAAATACACCAAGCTGCAGGGCGTGAGCAATTGATCGACTATTATCACAAGACAATTTGGCACGGCGAGCGGTATTTTGAGAACACAAATAGCCCGAATTGTTTATTTAACTGTAGTCCCATTCGCCGCCAACTCCTGCGCATGCACTGTTCGAGTTAACGGAGTGCGACCAGCCGGCGACGCGAATCCAAAGCAACTGACATTGAAACCGGCAAGTGGAATCCGAGGCACAATGAAGAAGTGACGCAGGAAAGATGATAGGTCGCGCACCCTCGTCATAGGGTGGCTTGGCCAAAACGTGAAGCAGAAAGACGCGGCGTCGCGACATCTTTTCGAGTGGCGCCCTAAAAGTGTGCTTCAATATGCCGGGTCAAAAAGCACTCTTAAAACCGCTTAGAAAACAATTTAAATATATAAGGTGACCGAATGGAAATCCAATTCATAGTGGCCGCTGTTTTCAATTATGTCAGAATTAAATATTCATAGCCTTTCAGTGAAGTCATTGGCCATAGCTCCTGCTGCCCTGGTTCAGTTGGCCATGTGACAACACAACGCAAAACCGGCACATGACGCCGTGAATAAGTGACGACAACAACTTCTAAGCATAGCTAAAAGAGAAATCTAAAGTCTAACATAAAGGAGTTAACGAATAGCCAGTACTCTAACAGAGACTTCTAGAAATTAAAAATAAATAAAAATAAATAAGTTTACGAAGCAGTTAATACGTTCTCAGTGTCCCTTTAATAAATTTGCTTATGTAAAATATAGTAATTATACACATTCAGCATTATTTTTAGTTTTACTTTTTTATATTTCTTTCTAACATTTTATTTCAGAAAATATGTGTTAAGAAAAATCAATTAATATAAATTATAACATAAACAAATCTTAACATCTGGACATTGGGTACTAATTATTAAATTTTTAGCGTATTCATGTAAATCTATCCCCTGCTGCAAACGGTTGCCGGAATCTATTGTTACCTTTGACAGAGCATATATGAATTGAAAAAGCTTTGAACTAGTCTTGATGACATCAGCGGTAGCTTTTGCCAAGTTGAGTCACAAAGGTGGCTAAGCTATACTATATATCTAGGGATTTGTGCCCTCACATCATAAGGAATCTATTGATACACTTCCAGCACTGCAAATTGTAAGTAATTAAGAACTTCGGGATAGAAATGGATAAGCAATTATATTTACTCATTATTTTATCAGTTAAGGCATGACAGAATAAAAATCATCTGTATTTAAAGGCTTTATCTGGAGAATACAAAATATATTTGAAGGACTTTTTTATTATAACGAATTAATTAATTTAATTTAATTTATTTGTTTATATATTAGGAAATAATAGGATACCTGTAATTCAAACATAACTACCGAGAGGCTATATCTAAAAATACCAGAACCTACTGAAATCATGAACATTTTATACATAAGTATTTGCATAATTAATTCTGAATTCCTCGGGTGATGTGGTCTTTAATAATGCCTCAGCGGTCAAGCTAGGCGGAGAACAGACATACTCCGCCCTGAAATAGTTTCTATTTCGGTCAGGTACAGTCGTCCACTTTCTAGACAGACAACGATCATCTCTCATTCGCAACAATGCTCAAAAGCTTGCCGAGCTTTGGTTCTCCCACAGACCCGACCCTCTCGCCGGACGGTGCTTACTTCGCCGGTATTTGGGTTCCATTTCGGCAGTTTTATTCAGAATCTCAGTAAGCGAACAACGTTGAGTGGAAGCAGCAATCATGCCAATTGGTGAGTCCCCAGTCCCCAGTGGGTGGAGTGCCCTCTGCTGTTGGATAATGGAATAAATCATTGGGGCAGCGGTGCCGGAGGAAAAGAAAAATAAAGAAGAACAAGACTTTTGGCCCACGACCAAAATTGAATTGTGTCAACATTTTCCTAGAATCGCAAACATTAAAAGTAAATAAAATAGATATGTGTTTAATCGGGAGAGAAGAACTTGTAGTACGGTATGCAAAAAGCATTTACTGCACCTGCTGACGGCGTCAGCAACTTTCACCGTGTGATCATCTAGAAGCAATTAACGGTTAGTCGAGCGTCATAAATTTTGAATTGTCTGCTGCCTTTTTAGTGCTATTTATGACCTATTAAATTGATTTTCGATGTGGTCATACCACCAAAACTGTCCGAAATGTGTATCAGCAGCCGTGAGTCACAGACATCTACGCCTTGAACTCTGGCAATAATCAATAAGAACGCGAATCCGGTGGTGACCCGAGGGTCACCGAGGGAAGATGCGCCAGAAATGATGTCATGCGAAAAATTCGCTGCTTGGGAAACAATTCGTGCACTCTGGCGAAACAGCAAACACAAACAGTAGACCCAGTAGACCTCCATAGTTAAATGTTTGACGCTCGAGAGCCGGGCTCAACCTAGAAACTTGAATGCGAGCTTGAGTGGAATTTGAGAGCTGAGCTAAAATATTTTGTAGCAAAGAACTGATGGCGATCAAAATGACATCATGCGAACGGCGCTAATAAAC
Organism: Drosophila tsacasi; assembly: GCA_018904565.1. Classification (NCBI taxonomy): domain Eukaryota; kingdom Metazoa; phylum Arthropoda; class Insecta; order Diptera; family Drosophilidae; genus Drosophila; species Drosophila tsacasi. Next base: position 54,821 of record JAEIHY010016503.1, read on the forward strand.
AAGCGAGAACAAAAACAGACGCTAAACATGATATATATCCATTTCTATGTGTAGTATCTAGAATCTAGATATGGGCGGATAAACATATAAATAGCAATGAATTCTAACAAGTTCGAGTTTTTTATGACAATATTTTCCCTGCTGCGGTTTCTCTGAGGGAGATTCTTGAGGCTGATAATTCAGACCTCAGAACTTTCCCATCTTCTCAACCCAAAAACCTGTGTACAGTTGCCTCAAATACCTAACTTTTGGAATACTTCATATTCTTTGCAGAAATCAACACCCCCGATAAGTTGGAGTACCAGTTCTTCCCGGCCAGCGGAGGAGTCTTCACCTTCAAGGTGCGCTCGCCCAAGGATGCCCATCTGGCCCTCACCCCCGCCCCCGAGGAGAACGGACCCATTTTCGAGATCTTCCTGGGCGGATGGGAGAACACCAAGTCCGTGATCCGCAAGGACAAGCAAAAGCCAGAGGTGGCCGAGGTTCCCACTCCTGGCATCCTCGATGCCGGCGAGTTCCGCGGCTTCTGGGTGCGTTGGTACGACAATGTCATCACCGTTGGCCGCGAGGGCGATGCCGCCGCGTTCCTCTCCTACGACGCCGGCAGCCTGTTCCCAGTCAACTTTGTCGGCATCTGCACCGGATGGGGAGCCAGCGGCTCCTGGCTGCTGGATGGTGAGTTTATCTTATGATGTATATTTAAATAATAGCACAAGTGTTTTCCCTACTTGATTAGTTTACTTTGATGAACACTGTAATAGTGTTTGATCTTTTCTATATATTATTTATCTCTACAATTTGTTAGAAAATTTCGTACTAAGATATATAGAAAATCATACCGAATTTATCTGTCAAGAAACTTTAGTTCTGTTCAATTCTGAAACTAGTAATTTTCAAGATTCTACAAAGAATGGATTGGTTTGGTTGGTACTATACAAATATTATTTTAGCTATTATCTATTACCTAGCGTTCTATAAAGTAATCAATGACTAATCCTCCCATCTTCTCCTTGCAGATGCCGCTCCCTCAGCGCCTGTCATGGGCTTCTCTGCACCATCGTGCAGCGGTCCCGGATGCTGGGTAGCCGCCGCCAATGGCGAGGTGCCTCCCAACGCCCTGGAGGGAGGTTTCGACAGCAGCGAGCAGCTGTACATCGCCAGAGCCCGTCACGAAGGCGACCTCATTCCCGGCAAGCTGCACCCATCGCACGGCGTCACCTACGTGGCCTACGGAGGCGGTGAACACGGACACGGCGAATACGAGGTGCTCTGCGCCGCTGGCGGCCAATGGGTGCCCGTGGAGGCCGGCAACATTCCGCCCAATGCCCTGCCCGCTGGCGAGACCGCCGAGGGTGAGCCACTGTTCATCGGCCGTGCCACCCACGACGGCACCATCACGGTCGGCAAGGTGCAGCCCTCCCACGGCTGCTGCTATATCCCATACGGCGGCGAGGAGCTGGCCTACAAGGAGTTCGAGATCTACGTGACCAACTAAATCCTACTCTGGAATAGGATACAATGCACTGAAACCACAATTGTTAATCTGAGCGCTTTACAGTTCAACTGGACGCAGAAATTTTATTTATACTTGCATTTCTACTCAATACTGTTGAAGAATCTCTTTTTTTAATTCATGCCGAAAAGGTTATTATTTTGTTCACCCAAATTGGTAAATAAACGATAAGTTTAAGAAAACACAAAGGGAACTTGGAATTATAATGGGAACTTTGTTACGAGTTTTCTATAGAAATGAAGGCTAATTCTTAAGAATGTTTTTTGAGGTATTCCATGCCTCTGGGGGAGGGTGAGGTTTATTTTGCCAAGCCTGAAAGTAGACAGTAAACGAGAATATTCAAGGTGGTGCTTAAGGCTTGCATGCATTTTTTTATTCCAGCAGTCTACTCATAAAGTTGTAACTCTGATCTATATCTAGTAGTAGATTATATAGTAGATCACATTTAAAAAATCTTTTGTATCGTCCTTTTAAAATGTTCATATTTATATTTATTTAAAAATTAATATATTCATTGAAGGATTCCCCACTTTTAACTCCTAGTCTCTGTAGAAAATAAAAGTCTAATTCTATTCCAATTGCCCAAAATGTTTTCCTGTACACAACCCCTTAAGCAAATTTAATTGAAAATATCAGCACTCGTTCCTTATTTCATAAACTCATTCTAAATGCTATCTTGAAGAGTGTTTGATTGGAATCAGGGTTATGGCCCATTCAAAGTAATTTACTTCTACTCAATGAAAATCTTGCTCACTCCTTGAACACATTATCAGTGCACTCAAAGGCCCCATAAAAAAATCTAAAAATAAATGCAAATTACAAAATAAATCTTTTGCAAAGATTGTCAGTAGATCAGGCAGAGGTTGCATGATACCAAACACTAAGTAGCCAAAATAAATAATAAATTCCAGAATGGATAACCGAAATCTGGACTTTAGTTACAGATACTAGGCCAGTATAAATATTAAAATTCAAAGCAAGAAGCACGCGACGAAGCCTCCATAAATTTGCCAAACAGTTGTGGAGTGGAAAGTTATCGCCGTAAGTGATAAGGATAATGATAAGGCGAGAGGGCTATGGTATAAATACCTTGAAGGAACCAGACTGTATCATCATTTTACGAAATGGGAAAGCTATTGGCATTACTCGCAGTCCTCTGCCTGAGCCAGGTGATCGGTGCTGAACGTGAGTATAGCCCTGGAGGAGGATCGGTCTGGATAGCATCGCCCTGACACCATATTCCCGTATATTTGCAGGCATCGTCAACTGCTACTGGGGCACCTGGGCCAACTACCGCAGCGGCAATGGCAAGTTCGATGTCTCCAACATCGACGCCGGCCTGTGCACCCACCTGAGCTACTCCTTCTTCGGAATCAACGACAACGGCGATATCCTGTCCCTGGACACCTGGCTGGACTACGATCTGGGCTTCATCAGCCAGGCCGTTGGCCTGAAGCACCAGAACCCCAACCTCAAGGTCCTGGCAGTGGTCGGTGGCTGGAACGAGGGCTCCACCCGCTACTCCTCGATGTCCGGAGACTGGTACAAGCGCCAGAACTTCATCAACTCCGCCCTGAACTTGATCCGCAACAATGGATTCGATGGCCTGGACCTTGACTGGGAGTACCCCAACCAGCGTGGCGGCAACTGGAACGATCGTGCCAACTTTGTGACCCTGCTGCGTGAGCTGAAGGAAGCGTGAGTCTCGGATACATCCATCTATCATTGGCAGTCCTGAAATTAATTGGTTTCCTTTCCTTAGCTTCGCTCCCTACGGCTATGAGTTGGGCATTGCTGTTGGAGCCGGCGAGTCGCTTGCCACCGCCTCCTACGAGATCGCCAACATTGCCCAGCACGTTAACTTCATCAACGTGATGACCTACGACTTCGCCATGGCCTCCGATGGCCGCACCGGCTTCAACTCTCCCCAGTGGGCTGTGGAGAACGCCATTAACTTCTGGTTGAGCCAGGGTGCTCCGGCCAACAAGCTGGTCCTTGGTGTCGGCACCTACGGACGCTCCTTCCAGCTGTCGGACTCTTCCCAGAACTGGCCCGGCGCCCCGTGCCGCGGAGAGGGCAGTGCTGGCTCCTACACCGGATCTACCGGCTATCTCGGCTACAACGAGATCTGCCAGAACAACTGGTACACCGTCTTCGACTACGACAATGCCGCTCCCTACGCCTTCTCCGGCGACCAGTGGGTGAGCTTCGACAACGTGCTCAGCGTTCAGTACAAGATGGACTTCGCCCTGTCCAAGGGTCTGGCTGGAGCCATGATCTGGTCCCTGGAGACTGATGACTACCGCGGACAGTGCGGCGAGACCTATCCCCTGCTGAAAACCATCAACAGGAAGCTGCGATGGGTTTAAATTTTATAACGAGATAAAATTCAATCCCTGAAATTACTTTTTGTCTGTGTGTTTAGGCATATCGAAAGAAAATTAAAATTGTAGAGTTCATCAATTGATTCCTTGCAATATATTATATTTAATAAGGGGAATAATGGAGTTGTGGTTTTATAAATTAGAGCTTGCACAGGGTCTTATAAACCTGTAACCACTCTACAAGTAATTAAATTGCTATTTTTTAATACCTTTAATCCAGGCCCGTGCGCACGGGGGGGGGAGGTTTTTGGGGGTTGTAACCCCCCCCCATGGAGAATTTTTTCACATAAATTTTAATAAACAATACAGCACTTATTGTATAAAAGTGCAAATAACTTAACAATTCATACTTAATTGTCAGAATTTTTTTTTCAGTGCCAACATTTTAAAATATKGGCAGAAATTAAAATTGAAAAAAAAATGTATTTCGATATTATATTCCAAAATTGGTGTTAAAACCCCCCCCTTGGATGATTCCTGCGAACGGGCCTGCTTTAATCACAGAATAATTTATTATATTAAAATATTACACAAATTTCACTGCAATTCTTTTCAATTCATAAAGAGGTAATGATGTGAGATGGTAATCCTGTCAAGCCTAGGGACGTTCAGAATTATGACTATTTAAGATATTGTGAGAATTTCAATAAGTCAATAATTATGGAGAACGAAAACACAACTGCGCCGTGCCCGAGACAGAAACAATGTTGGGCCTAGTCATTTCTTGCCTGGCAAGTAAAAGTCACAAAAGGCCTTCTTGTAAGAGGAAAGCAATGTTCACACCTTCCCTTATTTGGGTTTCATCATCTGATAAAAGCTTTTTCAGATATCAAGTTCAATGTCTACTAATATGTTCTTGTTTTTTGTTTGTTACTCAATTTCTACCAACTAGATAAGACTTAGTAAATAATAGGATAGTACTAGCAATATCTACAAAGTCATTTTCTGCTCTTCTATGAAAGTGCTTTGTTTTCTATACGATAAAGTAAACTAGTCATGGATTATGGCATTTTTCATGCTAAATCGTGGCTACCATTGAAATAAATGGTGTCACTCCTATTATTGTTCCTAGAAAGTGTTGATTGTGTGATTTACGCTTAGCTGGTGAATAGCATTTCGGAGTAGCTGGCAACCGATTTGAATCATTAACATCCGGGTCGACGACACACCAAAAAATTTGAGGGGGGTACTTTAGGAACACATCTTAACCCAATCTCAAGATGCACTCAAAAATTGGCGATCTGAAATGAAAATTTATAAGCCTAATTGAACTTAGTAGAGTGCTGAGATATAAACCATTGAGGAGTTTTTGGCTCGCTGCAATATATTAGACTTTTGTTTTCTATTTCTGCGATTTCTCCGATTTCGTAGGCTAAGTGGCGACTTATCAGCACTGCGATGGTAAACAAATATGTGTAATAATTCATAATACCAGCGATAAGGCTTCGCTGGGAATTGGCCTATATAAACGCTGTCCCGGAAGGCCCGAAGCTATTGTGAACTCCCACCGACTGACTGCACCATGAAAACATTCTCCATTTGGGCTTTGGCAGCCCTCTGCCTCTGCCTGGGCCAAGTGGCTTCCAGCGAAAGTGAGTAGCAGATAAATCAAAGCTAGTACTGGGATTAATTTCCATATTGCCTTCCATAGAGCTGATCAACTGCTACTGGGGCACCTGGGCCAACTACCGTCCTGGCGATGGCAAGTTCGTTCCCTCGGACATCGATCCCTCTCTGTGCACGCACATCAGCTACACCTTCTTTGGAATCAGCGATGCCGGCGAGTTCAAGTCCCTGGACACCTGGCTGGACATGGACGATGGACTGGGTAAACTCCAAATTTTGATAATTCAAAGATTCCAAAGCTCAAAACCGATTCCTCTTCGCAGGCTTTATTAGCCAGACCATTGCTCTTAAGCAGCGTAACCCCAACCTGAAGATTTTGGCTGTGGTGGGTGGCTGGAACGAGGGCTCCACCAAGTACTCGGCCGTGGCCGCCGATCCCGCCAAGCGAGCCACCTTTGTCTCCACCACTCTGGCCTTCATCCAGCAGCATGGATTCGATGGTCTGGACTTGGATTGGGAGTATCCTGGTCAGCGTGGAGGCAGTGAAGCGGATCGCGAGAATTTCGTGACCCTGCTGCGCGAGATCAAGGAGACGTAAGTGGATCGCATAAAGGAATTGTAGAATGATTGATGATCAGGTAACATCCACAGCTTCGATAAGTATGGATTGGAGCTGGGCATTGCTGTGGGCGCCTCCGAGAAATCGGCTAGCATTTCCTACGACATTCCGGCCATTTCCCAGCATCTGACCTTCATCAATGTGATGACCTACGACTTCCATATGGCCCTCGATGGGTACTTGGGCCTGAATGCTCCTCTGCCTGAGGTTACCGAGTCCATTGACTACTGGCTATCGCATGGTGCGTAGTGGATTCGTCAAATCCCAGAGGTTCAGAGACTAACCTCCGGTTTTTCCAGGTGCCCCTGCCGAGAAACTTATCCTGGGCATTGGCTTCTATGGCCACAGCTACCAGATGGCGGACAGCTCCAAGAACTGGCCGGGAGCCGAGTGCATTGGCTCTGGATCCGCTGGCCCCTACACCCGGGAGAGTGGTTTCCTCGGCTACCATGAGATCTGCTTGAACAACTGGCAGACCGTCTTCGACCAGGAGAACGGTGCGCCCTACGCCTTCCAGGGAGATCAATGGATCGGCTACGACAACGTCCAGAGTATCCAGATGAAGATGCAGTTGGTGGATTCAAGGAACCTGGGTGGCGCCATGATGTGGTCCATCGAGACGGATGACTTCCGTGGCCTTTGCGGCGAGTCTTATCCCCTGTTGAAGACCATAAACCGATCTCTGGGCAAGGATGTGAGCGGAGGAGGCGGCAGTGGTGGTGGCGGAGGAAGCGGGGGCAGTGTCACTCCAGCTCCTACTCCGGCACCCACTCCGGGTGGCAATGGCGGCGGCAGTGGTGGCAACGGCGGTGGCTCCAGCGAAGATTGCTCCGTCGACGGACATTTCTTGCACAGCAGCGACTGCAACAAGTATTACCAGTGCGCCAATGGCATTCGCTACGACTTCGAATGCGGAGAAGGATTGTACTTCGATACGACAACCAGCATCTGCAATTGGAAGTCGGAGGTCTATTGTCCCTACTAAATAAAGAGCATTTAAAAATACACCAAAGATTGCACAGAAAAAGGAAAGAGAGGCTTTTCGATAAGGCTTTTAATAAGTTAATAATATAAATTCAAATTTACGACTGAAGGCTTTCGATTAGATTCAACGCCCATCTAAAAATATTTACACCCTAGAACTCAGTCACGATGATCGGATATAAGGGGAAAGTCCATTTGTTCCTTAGGTAACTGCAAGTGAATCAGTTCAAATATAGAAATATTGATAGCGATTACGGAAATGTGGTAATGTTCAGGAAGGCCCGCAGTAGAATAATTCTTTTATTTAAAAAATTAACTCTGTCTTTGAATACAGAATTTTTAACTTGTTCTATAAATAAAATAAAAGATAGATATTCAAAGGAACTTCTTTTAAAATGTTTGTACAATTGAGATAATAATCACAAAAGTTGAAATATTTTATTTCTATCTCACATAACTCTAGGTACTGGGTATCCCGCACGTTCTCTATCTTTTATACATCCTTAATGTTAAATATTAATTGTTAAATATTCAATTTATACATTGAAATAAATATAAATCAAGTTATCTTCGCCTTTCTAAACTAAGTTTTGCTTAAACTTCCTATTCAAAACAGAACTCACTTTGAAAACACACGAAACTGAAACATTTTAGTCTCTCTAAAAATTTCACTTAAAAATAATTGACACAGGGTATGAGCTTGTTGAAATTTTTTAAACATTCGGTTGTGTAAGGGTCCCATAAAAATTTAAAGTTAAATTATCTTATAATTACACACCTTTTGGAATGAAGTCTTTTGCGGTTCTTCTAACGATCGCAATTTTTCTGATTGTCAGTTGCGCGGCTGGAGACTGTAAGTAGAACCCCGCTCAAAGCCCGACAAATAACAAGGCCATTCCTTGCAGATCACATATTTTGCCAATATGACATGAATTCTTATTATTATAAGAACCCCAGCCAGTTCTACGCCTGGCAAATAGACACTAGGCTTTGTACGCACGTGGTTCTTGGCTCGGGAATTGGTTTGGATAACGAAACTGGAGCTGTAAAGATAAAAAACAAAGATCTCGTGGATAAGGGTGAGTGGTACATAGTGGAGGATTCTCTTCGGTTTATTGTCTAGTTCAAAACTGGACAATTCCGCATTTCTTGATGTCATTTTCGTTTACTTTCAGAGCTTCTAATCCATGGCGATAAACTAAGGTATGACGGCGTCAAGAAGGTGCTTTTAAGTGTAGGCGGCTTCGAGGAAGATTCCAGATCTTTTTCCGATATGGTGGCCTCTGAGAACAAGATCGAAGAATTCGGCAGCTCTCTGGTAGAGTTATTGTTGGAAAATGGTTATGACGGGGTTCAGATCGACTGGCGTTATCCCACGCAACGCGGCGGTCTTTCGTCGGACAAGCACAATTTCGTCATTTTACTAGAGAATTTGCGGCTGATGTACGTTTGTGCTGCAAGCCAGTGTGGACTATTAACTTAGTCCTTTTTTATAGATTTAAGGATTATAAATTCTTATTGATGGTTGTGGTGCTGGGCAGAACCGACAAGCAGACAGTGGAGAGCTACAATCCAGCCCAGATAGCACGTGTCGTTGACTTCATCAATCTAATGGTGGACGACGAGCAGGACAAGTACCGGAATCGTCTAAGCTACATTGCTCCCCTTCACGGAGGCACTAACAGCGTGGCCGCAGCTGTCAAGCACTGGCAGGGCAGTACTCCGGACAAGCTCATCCTCAACTTCCCGTTCTTTGGCCGCTCCTACACCATGGACAAGAACCAGTCGGCAGTCGGATCGCCCTGTAAGGGGCCCGGCCTGCCGGCTAAAAACTCCGGCATTGCCGGCTTCACGACCTTTAACGAGTATTGCATTCAAGCCTCGAAATGGTCCAAACACTTCGACAAGCAGGCCAAGGTGCCCTACGCCATCTATGGCGATCAGTGGCTAACCTACGAGAACTCAAAAAGCGTTTGGGCGAAGATACACTTTTTGATGAATAACAAATTGGGTGGCGCCATGGCCTGGACTATCGATGCGGACGACCATTATGGCGCATGCGGGATGCGCTACAACTTGCTGAGAAACATCTACTCGGGCCTGGGCGATCCGAATGTGTTAACCACCCAGGCACCGACCACGGAGGTGGAGGGCTTATGCCCGCAGGATGGATTCAATCGTGACAAATGGGAGTGCCGTTACTATTACGAGTGCCGCAATGGCATACGTTTGGACTACGAGTGCGAAAAGGGTCAGTACTTCGACGAGGCTAAGGGATACTGCCGTCCCGAAAAGGAGGTCGCGTGCAATGATGACTTTGTAATCTGGCGACCGGGCATGCCTGGTTACAGTTACAAAGACCTCCCGTTGAACCTCAAGATCGTTGACTAGGCCTCAAATATAGGAAATGTGCTTTTTTCGGTTAAACATTCAAAGGTCAACACTTTACTGTGTCGGAATAGTTGCAGCTGCTAGTGGTTAGGTCAAAGTTCAGCCCACTGGGGCAATCGAAGCTGTGGGTATTGCCTCCGCTACAGTAGTAGAACTTGGAACAGTTCTTCGGGTCGCGGACATATCCGGGGGGGCCATCTGCCGGGCAGCTGAACGTTTCACTGGTTGGCTGGTCCTCATTAGACTCTGTAGTTAATCCTGTAGGAGTTCCGCTACCGAAGAGTACTCTGTTGATCTCGTGCAGCAGCGGATAGCGCCGCTGACCACAGGTTCCGCGGAAGTCATCCGACTCCAGAGACCAGATCATGATGCCGCCCAGTTGGTGCTCCATTACAAACTGAGCCTTCAGAGAGAGACTGCGCATGTCCTCGTAGCCCACCCACTGTCGCTGCCTGAAAGCGTAGGGCACCTTCTGATCCGGCTCCCATTCCTGCGTCCACTCCTCCTGCCCCATCTGCTCGCAGAGCTCGTTGTAGCCCAGAACGCCAGGTTCGCGGGAATATTTTCCAGCAATCCCCTTGCCTATGTGGGGCGATCCTAGCTCATGGCCATCGACAGTGGCCAGGGTGAAGGTGCGGCCGTAGAAGGGAACACCGAGCACCAGTTTCTGTGCAGGAGCACCAGCCTGCAGCCAGTACTTGACAATAGCGTCCACGTTGAGCTGCTGCTGTCGCCCGGTGGAGTCGGTGGCATCGCTAGCCGAGCCATACAGTGGGGCATTGATGCCCACCACCTCATCCCAAGGTCCATGGAGGTCATATGCCATTACGTTGATGAGGTCCAGATAGGGGACAATGGCAGGAATATCGTACGAGATCTCAGCTGAGAACTGGGCGGAACCCACAGCGGCGGTTAGCATGAAGCCAAAAGGTTCCAGTCTGGGGTGGGATTAAATAGTCATTAGAGCTGACTTCTAGTTAAAACACACTGTCGCTTACCCTTCCTTGAGGTCCTTGAGAAAAGCGATATAGTTGGAGCGATCGTCGTTGTCCAGACTGTGACGCTGGCCTGGGTACTCCCAGTCCAGATCCAAGCCATCGAATCCATGCCGCTGCAAAAACCTCACCACATCATCCACGAACACAGCTCGCTTCTCAGGGTCGCTGGCCACCACAGAGAACTTCTTGGAACCTTCATTCCAACCGCCCACAGCCATCAACGTCTTGAGGGTGGGATTCTTCAATTTGAGAGCATTGAAGCTCTTAATATTGCCCCGTCCACCGTTGTCCTCAAGATCCAAATAGGCATCGATGACCCGCAGCTTCCCGGTCTCCTCGATGCCCATAAAGGCGTAGATCAAATGTGTGCATAGAAATGGATCAATTTCCGGCACGCCGAACTTTCCAAGGCCCGGTCGGTAGACGGACCAGGTGCCCTGGTAACAGACGACGACCTCTTCAACAGGATTGCTTTATCAATATAGTCCTGGCGAAAATGAATCCACCTACTTACTTGAAGAGTTGCTGCCTGACGCTGCCGAAGCTGTCGCTATCAGGATTGCCCCTAGGAGCAGTCTTACTATGCCTGATCCGCTCCACATTTCGTGTTTCCATTCACTGAATTGAGCTTTCCTGCCCTCCAGCGACTTTTATATAGAAAAACTCGCGCAATTATTGATAAGGGAGTGTAAGACAGTGAAGATGTATTTGCGAGAATTCAGCGAAGAACATACAAAAATCGAAGTGTTTGCACACTTGTTGCACGAAAGCATGGCAAACAGTGCGCAGCCTGATGCCCCCACGAGCGGGTTGAGGGCCAGCCGCTGGTCTCCAAGATAAACAATAACAACTAAGGTCAGGGGGGAGCGTCTAGAACTTCTTCAACTTCGACAACTGGTTGTTGCGACGCAGCGCCATTTTCCGGAGGCGCCGCCAGTACTGCTTCGAGTTGGGATCCAGCTCATCCAGGGGGATAATGCGCTCCGTATTGAGGGTCCACAGCCAGTCGGGATACTCCGAATCAGGCTTAATCTGTAAGAGAAACGTATTAGCTGTGATGAAAATCTCCAGGACAGACACACACTCCTCACCTTGACATCCTCGCCGGTTTTCAGATAGTTGCTGCCGCACACGTAGTTCACCAGTTTGTTGGCGTCCGTTTCCACAGGAATAACTTTCTTCTCCATGATGGGTCCTAGCTTGCCAAGTTTTTTCTTCTTGCCCGCTGTGGAAAGACTTATAAGTGGGAATTCGGCCATGCATTTCAATCGAGAGGGAGACTTACCTGGTGCCGCCGGTTTCACAGCATAACAACGTGCCGAAGTGGCCAACGCCGGTGCTATCAAACGCTGCCTAAATAGGCTAAGTGCCGCTGCCAAGTTGCTCATGTTTTATGTGTTTTAATTCCTCTCGGCAGACTGTTTAATTGATAATTATTAAATTACTAAATTATTTACAAATTTCGCCTTTTGTTGTATAATCTGCCAATTGGAAATGCGGCAGCTGCATATGGTCACACCTTTTCCGACAGCTGATTAATCAAAACAAACAATTAAATAATATTTTTTTGGGAAAAAATACTTTTTTAACAAATATTGGAACTGAAAATGATTAACTAGGTCATAAACGAACAAGTTTTATTTGTGGTTTATGTTAATAAATTTAATAAAACATAAATTTAGAGGTGGACGAAAGCCGATAAAAATAATTGGGGTATTCTTTTGTCTAGATTTCTATTATATTTCTGGGTTCGTATATTTGAGGAAAAGGCCACCTACGTACACATTTTAGACTATAGTTTTCTCAAGGATCTTATTTAGCTAGTCCTCAAATTATTAGGTTTTAATTTGTTCTGTCAGTTTAAATTCCTCGACTTATCGACTGGCGTCCACCTCTATTTATAAACCGGCAATAACTAATATTACACAAGATAACAGACGATTTAAATAGTATAACAGCAAAATGGTCGGACTGAGATGGCCCTCGAACCGCACACTGGGAAACATATGCGTCTATGGTGCTGTGGCCTCCATATCCGCCGTGATGTACATGCGCTGGAAAATGGAGGATCGGGTGAAGTCGTGCGACTACTACAAACTGGCGCTAAAAGGACTTCGCAGCCATCGGGGGGCTGTGGCGCTGCTGGGTGAACCTATCAAGGATTCGGGCATCGACCTGGGAAACCCCAACAACAATTGCAATTCGGAGATGGCACAATTTGAGGTTTCAGTGCGAGGCAGCAAGGATAAAGGTAAGGCCAAGAGGTTTTAAAGTTAGAATTAATACTCACAAAACAAATCCGCACTCCCCAGGAACACTGTTCTTCTGGGCCTCCCATCAGGCGGATAAGGGCTGGCTAATTGATCGCCTTGAGCTGGAAACAAAGCTCAATCCCGAAAAGCGCTTTCTGCTGAAGAAATCCGATGAGCCAACCGGCGATCTGACCGAGAGTCTGAGAACACTTCCCGCGCAGCACGAAACAAATGAGTTAAATAGCAAACGGGCTCAAACGCAGTCAATTTAGTGGCAATATTCGATTCAATTAGTTTATTCTCTTTAAATTTGACTAATTCAAGCAATCTTAAGTGTTGTATAGTTGTTATTTTAATTACAAATTTATTGTTTTTATAAAATCAAAGTCTTTTGTTATTGAAGTGAACGGTTTTTCTCAACGGAGCGCTGGCTAAAATGCTCTGGGTCTTAGCTTAGGTAATATTATTGCTCTTGCCAGGTGGCGGCAGTGCACAATCGGGGAAAGCAGAAAACTTGATGGGTTCTAATAATGATAATACGGCTTAAAGTTGTCAAAACGGCTTGACTTTGCAGATCTCGTATGTGCTTGTGTGGGGTTCGTTTAAAATTAGAAAAGTACATACATAAGTTGAAAGTACATGATAAAAACCGCGTTTAATGCTCTTCTTAAACGATAAAGGCGACAATTGGTGGCGATCGATGATGTCTCGAACTCGAACTCGAACGAGGCAGGAGCATCATTCACCGTCAGGCTACGGCTACAATTATCCAAATGCATGCAATCAAATCCTCTCCGATCGTAGTTAATATATATATATATGTAGTAATGTATATGCACTTTCATCTTTCAATAACACAGTATAAATACACGCTGTATATATATATGTATGTATAGGTTCGTATGTGTATAGCAAGTTACAGACATTCAATTTGCGCGGGCTCCAGCCCGCCCCTATTCGAACTCCTGCTCTTTCGGTTTGGATTTTACGTTTATGTTAATGCTGCTGATCGGTTCCTATGCTCGCTTGTCCATGGCAAGTGGAAGACTGTTGGGCCGCTTTGTCGACTGTTGTGTCCCCTCCGCTTCCGCTTGCACCTCCTGGTCTTATTGCGTCTTCAGCTCCTTGCCAATGCTGTACGAGACGATTTTGCTCCAGTCGATCTTGGTCCTTGTGATTGGGAGCTGACGGCGCATAGCCTTAAAGGTTGTGTCCGACATCGTCTGGTAGTTCTCCGAAATGGCCAGTTGGTACTCGTTCTCGGCCTCCTCGATCAGACGAATCACTTCCTTGGCCAGCTGCTGCTCGCTGCTGACCACCACGCTCTCGCGACACTCCTTCGAGGACACCAGCTGCACGTTGCCGTCCTCGTAATAGTGCACCTGGACTTTCAGCACGCCCTTCAGCTCGGCGGAGCCACTGCCCGCCTGGAAGCTAACGTGCCACTGTGAGCGCCATCGCCCGTTCCAGTAGTTCTTCGGCTGGAACTGGTGGTCTTCGATGCAAATGGTTAAGGTAATCTGGTTGCCCTGCGATTTACCAAAGACAGAGCTAACCTGCGAAACAAATGACAGATGCGTCAGCGATGGAGGCACACAGATCGGTAAGTGAACTTACCCCGTGTCTATAGTGACTGGCAGTGTAGGCTAGCGTCTCGAGGTCCAGGGCAGCCCTCCATGGCTCCGCATTGGCATCCGCCTCCACGTCCTGGTAGTCGGCGGCCTCTTTCCGTAGGTGGTCGTATTTAAAGGCTTGCTTTGTTCGCGGATCATAAAAGCGACCATTACCTGAAATGCAGTTGGCTTATCAGTACGGAAAGGCTTATTCGACTCACCATAGATATCAACTACAGCCCAAATATTTGCGCTTTGATGCGGGGGTAGTGACTCATTATCGGTTATGTCCATTTATGGGCACTGCTTACCCAGATCGTTGTACTCCGATATGATCGCGTTGTGCTCACTGCCTTCAATGCGGACCGGAGTCAGCTGGTCCTTGTTGTACTGTGAGAAGGCGTGGCTGGCCCCGTCCTTCAGCAGAGTGTCGTTCTTGAGCAGCTCGCGCACGTCGTTGAACACCTCGTTGAACTCGCCGGGCGGGGCGTGCAGGATGAAGTCCGACACAATGCGCACCTTCTCCGCATCGGTGATCTGGGTCTGTTCCATATTTCTGCTGCTTCTCTCACTGGTGATTCACGAAACCAGGGCAGGGGCAGTGGTTTGACTGTCTTGCTAATAACTCCTTGTTGTTCCTTGCTTCGCGGGTGTGGCGCTGACCGGAATTCGTATGTAGTGGGCTGTGTGAGGTCTAGCGGTGTCGCTTCTGCCGTTCGTCGAACGTTTTCGTGGCTGTGCAGCAAATGGTAAGCTTTTTCTCTGCAATTAATGGGCCAAAAAACGATGACGATTCCGTGAAAGAAAAACAAGAGATGTGTTGTTGCGTTCACAGGGATGGCGATTTTTTTTCGATAATTTCCTTCACTCCGTTTCTATTTTTCCCATCTGCCAGTGCGGCCAGCTATATTTTTTTAATCGGTTGGCTATCGATTAATCTGTAAAATGTACGGTATTTCCTTAAATTCAAACTGTGGTCACACTGTCGTTTTGTTTTTCGAATTGAGCGGTCGTGTCGCGCGTCGATCGCGGATTCAAAGTAATTTCGGTTCGCTGTAGCAGCTCCATTTCGGATTAAATCAAGAGTACGATTAAAGCGGTTGAGCTTTGCTGAATATATTTATTTTTCCTATATTTATGCACCCAAAGTGTGCAAACGAAATACCTACGAAAAGTGCCTTTTTTACCAAGAGTCTTGGTAACACAAATACCAACGCGAGAGACTGAGGCTTAAGTTTGTAGTGTGCGTGTAACCACTTTTTTACCTGGTATTACCTGTTTGCTACGCGAACGAGAGAGAAAGAGACGGCTGACGAAAGAAGGAGAGTGCCAAAGCGGACGAGTGAAAGATAAAAGTGAACGAAAACGAAGTAGCGGGGCGGCGGCAGCAGCTGCAGCCAAATCGGAAGTACCGTCGCTACAGTCAGGGCGCGCACTGTACGCACTGCAGAATTATTTGTGTTACATTTAGGGGTTTAATTGCTCCGCACATCGATTTGTTATTGATAATTCGGCGTTGCCATGAGAATGCAGTGCAAACAAACGGCGCGATAGTCCCACGCACACACACACACTCTCAGCGGTGGAGTCACAAAGTGGAAGCAGAGGCACAGCACACGGCGAAAAGCCAGAGGTGTGTGCAGAGCGGTGATCGCGACCGTGCGAGTTAGAGTGCTAGTGCGTTAGTGTGAGTGAGCGGAAAATACTGGGTGATTCACAAAGAAGTGCTCAAAAGTGATCCAAAGTGCCCCGGCGGAGAGATGGCGCTTCGTCGCTAGTCGCAGTTTCCACAAAAGTCCAGCGATCGTCCGGAAGCGACTGCAGCAACAAGATGTCGGCGAACCCGACTCCTAATTCACACCGTAATCCCGCCCAGCAACAGACGCACCAGCAGCACAAGCGGAAATGCCGACAGCCACAAGTACCCGCGAGACTGCTCCTGGCCAGCATCGTGGTGCTCGGCTTCCTGTCTCCCGCCCTCGCACTCCAATCCGCGCCGGACAGGTCGTACTCCACCGACAATCGCAAGCCCGCCTTCAAGAACTGTGCCGGCTACGCGCCAAAGGTGAAGGAGGAGCAGCCGGAGAACACATACGTCTTCCGCGTGGAGGCAGTTGACCCCGATCCTGACCAGGTCATCCGCTACAGTATCGTGCAGTCGCCGTTCGAGCGCCCAAAGTTCTTCATAAACCCCAGTTCCGGCACGATTACCACCACGCACACCTTCGACCGGGACGAGCCCATCCACGAGAAGTTTGTCTTCGTCACCGTCCAGGCCACGGATAACGGCCTGCCGCCGCTGGACGACGTCTGCACCTTCAACGTCACCATAGAGGATATCAACGACAATCCTCCGGCCTTCAATAAGGCGCGCTACGACGAATCCATGTCGGAAAATGCCCAGGTAAGCTGAGTCCCACACCTATGTGGGGGAGTGGGCCGACTCTGCTCATCCCTGCGGGCCAAATTCGCGGACCCGGATTACTGCGGTTTGGCCAAGGCAGTGGACTCGTGCAGGAGTGGCATCATTTTGCTCGATTTTGGCCCCATACCCGTGATGTCATGTACCTAATTTAATTGGTTTTATGCACTCGGAAAAAATATGCTTCTCGCAAGTTTTTGCCTTTTTATACGTTTTTTTTTTGTTTTATCTATAAACTGAGTTGAGAGGATTTTAAGTGCATTTTTTCCTGAGTATATGGACATTTTATGGGTCATTGCCACTGTTAAACTCCACCCTCCGCCCACCTACCCGTGCTAATAAAGCAGATGGTCCCCAACTGTCGCAAGTCCTGTAGTCCAAGACAGCTTTAATTAACCATGGGCGAACCTCTTCTTGGGCGGAACTAGTTTTTCGATTGGCGTAGGAGGGCCGAGCTCTCTAAGACGGGTTTTGGGTTCATTGCTCGCCCGGCTCTCTGTACTGAAAACCTTGAAACCCTTTCCTACGCCCAGGGCCGCTTTTTCTTTTACGCCATTTCCATGTAGGCGACTGGAAATACTTGTCGTCAAGACGAATAACAAAGTGCAGCCAAACGGCTTAGCAGAGCAGGGGAGGAAAACTATTTGTAGCTAAATTTATGCAGAAGTATATAGGATTTGTTGACCAACAAGTGCCATTTGAATGAATTGTATTGTATTGCTGTACAAAGATGAATATTTAATATTTGAATAGCTAAAATTGTCTTTAAAAAAATATAGAAAATATATATGACTTTATTTTAAACTAAAAGATGTAAATTATGTTACCATATTTATTGCCAAATATTCAGATTGTAAATTTTATTTGGCATCAAGGAGGTAAAAATGTTAATTTGTTAGTCAATCACTCAATTTCAAGATAAATTTTGGATTCCCCCAAATATTTAAACTAGTAAAAATATGCCCAATACAAAGATAAGTTGAAATAGTTTTTTTTTTTTTTTTTTAAATTAATATTAGTTTCGCAAACGTCTCAAAATAATACATTATTTTTCGATTGCCAACCATTTACAGTCCTATTAAAGATCTAAAAGTCCCGAATATATAATGAGGAAGGTAATTAATTCCCTTTCGCTGTTAGGTCGCCCTTTTTAATACCAGCTTGGGCTGTTATTTTTAGAAAAGCTTTGTTTGCAGTCAGTTTTCTGCAAAAAGGTTTCAGTTCGGCCTAGGCCTTTGCACTTGTAGCATTGAACGAGAGGAGATTGAGCATTCTTGAGCACGAAATATGTGCTTGTTCCTGATATGGGCAAACCTGCAGGAAAGTCGGGCTGGCGGAGGGAATTTGGAACCCCCTTTTTGCTTTGTCACCTTACCTTTTACCTTCTACTTGCAGCCCGAATCGGTGGTGATGTCCATCAGCGCCAGCGACTTCGACGACGGAAACAACAGTATCGTAGAGTACGAGATCCTGCGGGAGCGCGACTTTCAATACTTCAAAATGGACAAGGAGTCGGGAATCATCTATCTGAAGCGGCCTATTGACAAGCGCCCCGGCCAGTCTTACGCGATAATCGTGAGGGCCTACAATATTGTGCCCGATCCGCCACAGGATGCACAGATCGAAGTACGAATCCGAGTGGTGGAGTCCTCGATCAAGCCGCCTTCCTTCGTGGATCCCATCGACACGCCCATTTACCTGAAGGAGAATCTTATCAACTTCTCACAGCCAATAGCCACGTTGCAGGCAGTTTCCAACATGCCGGACAAGCCAGAGGTGATCTTCGAGCTGAACACCGGCCGGACGGAGCAAACCAACAGCAAGAACACGTTCGTATTCAACCAGATCGGCAACGAGGTGACCATTAGCCTGGGCAAGCAACTAGACTACGAGGCCATCACGGACTACACGCTCACTATGATTGCTCGCAACACACACGAGCTGAGCACGGAGCATCAGATCAAGATCCGTGTGGAGGATGTCAACGATAATATTCCCTACTTTACGGAGGTGAAATCGGGCACGATTCTGGAGAACGAACCCTCGGGCACACCCGTCATGCAAGTGCGGGCCTTCGACATGGACGGTACGGCGGCCAATAACATTGTGTCCTTCGAGCTGGCGGACAACCGAGAGTACTTCACCATCGATCCCAACACGGGCAACATAACAGCACTCACCACTTTCGATCGCGAGGAGCGGGGTTTCTACAACGTTAAAGTTATTGCCAGCGACAATTCCCCCTCGAGCCTGTTCACTAACGGCGAGCCGAACCGTGGCCACCAGGTGTTCCGCATTGCCATCGGCGACAAGAACGACCACAAGCCGCACTTCCAGAAGGATAAATATCTGGCTGACAGGCTGCTGGAAGACGCCAATACCAACACCGAGGTGATCGAGGTTAAGGCCGAGGACGAAGACAATGCCTCGCAGATCCTGTACAGCATTGAGAGCGGCAACGTAGGCGATGCCTTTAAGATCGGCCTGAAGACTGGTAAGATTACGGTTAACCAGAAGCTGGACTACGAAACAATCACGGAGTACGAACTGAAGGTGCGCGCGTTTGACGGCATCTACGACGATTACGCTACGGTGGTGATAAAGATCGAGGATGTGAACGATAATCCACCGGTCTTCAAGCAGAACTACAGTATCACAATACAGGAGGAGACCACCTATGACAACTGCATCCTCACAGTAGAAGCCTACGACCCAGACATCAAGGACCGCACTGCAGATCAGCATATTGTTTACTCGATCCATCAGAACGAAGCGAACCGCTGGACCATCGACAACAGCGGCTGTCTGCGGCTGGTCAAGACCCTGGATCGCGACCCGCCTCACGGCCAAAAGTACTGGCAGGTGCTGATCAAAGCCAACGATGAGGACGGAGTGGGGAGCACGGTCAGCACGGTGAAGGAGGTAACCATTACGCTGAAGGACATCAACGACAATGCTCCGTTCTTGATCAACGAAATGCCCGTAGTGTGGCAGGAGAACCGAAATCCCGGCAACATTGTCAAGCTGGAGGCCAATGACTACGACGATACCCCAGGAGCTAGTGACTTCACATTCGGCATCGACAGTGAGGCCTCGCCGGATATCAAGACGAAGTTTAGCATCGACGGAGAGTACTTGCACGCCAATGTGCAGTTCGATAGGGAGCAGCAGAAGGAGTACTACATCCCCATCCGAATCAGCGACTCCGGTGTGCCGCGGCAGAGTGCGGTGAGCATCCTGCATCTGGTTATCGGCGATGTCAACGATAATGCCATGTCTGAGGGCTCTTCGCGCATCTTCGTCTACAATTATCGCGGAGAAGCGCCCGACACGGACATTGGTCGTGTGTTTGTTGACGATCTGGATGACTGGGATCTGCCGGATAAAGACTTCGAATGGAAGGACGGTCAGCCGCACGACCAGTTCCGACTGAATCCCAGCACCGGAATGATCACTATGCTGCAGCACACCGGCGAGGGAGAATACTACCTTCAGTTCACCGTCACCGAGGACTCGCCGAATTTCATGAGAAATGTCGTGGATGCAGATGTCACGGTGGTGGTTAGAGAACTGCCCGAGGAGGCGGTGGACAAGAGCGGCAGCATTCGCTTCATCAACGTGACCAAGGAGGAGTTCATCGGCGTGCCGCGTGACCCTGTGCCGGATTCTCTCTCCATTAAGGATCGCCTGCAGCTCTCGCTGGCCAAGCTCTTCAACACCTCGGTGTCCAACGTGGATGTCTTCACGGTCCTACAAAACGAGAACAACACCCTAGACGTGCGCTTCTCCGCTCACGGCTCGCCCTACTACGCACCAGAGAAGCTCAACGGAATCGTGGCCCAGAACCAGCAGCATTTGGAGAACGAACTGGATCTGCAGATGCTGATGGTGAACATCGACGAGTGCCTGATCGAGCGGTTCAAGTGTGAGGCCTCCTGCACCAATGAGCTGCACAAGAGCTCGGTGCCCTACATGATATATTCCAACATTACATCGTTCGTGGGTGTGAATGCCTTTGTGCAGGCGGAGTGCACATGCGAGGCTCCCTTAGTCAGTCACTGCTTGAACGGCGGCACCGCGCGGTTCGGAGAGAACGATGTCTGCGACTGCGTCGACGGATTCACCGGGCCACACTGCGAACTCGTCTCCGTGGCCTTCTACGGCTCTGGATATGCCTTCTACGAGCCCGTCTCCGCCTGCGACAACACAAAGATCAGCTTAGAGATCGCCCCTCAGATCGACCAGGGTCTCATCATGTACCTGGGGCCGCTCAACTACAATCCACTGCTGCCACTCACGGACTTCCTGGCTCTGGAGCTGGACGATGGCTATCCGGTGCTGACCGTGGACTACGGCTCTGGGGGAATGCGCATCCGGCATCAGCACATCAAGATGTTGCCTGACCACACTTACCAACTGGACATTATCCTGCAGCGCACCAACATCGAGATGACTGTGAACAACTGCCGGCTGTCCACCTGCCAGACTCTGGGCGCCCCGGTGGGTCCCAATGAGTTCCTGAACGTGAACTCCCCCCTGCAGCTGGGCGGCACTCCGGTGGACCTGAACCAACTGGGACGGCAGCTTAACTGGACGCATGTGCCCAGCCAGAAGGGATTCTTTGGGTGCATCCGCAACCTGACGATCAACGAGAAAACCTACAACTTGGGTATGCCCTCCGTCTTCCGGAACATCGACAGCGGATGCCAGCAGTCCGTTGCGGTCGCGTTCAGCTTTGGCATCGATCGCAACTTCATCATCGCGATTATTGTCTGCCTGGCGCTGCTGCTGATCATCCTGCTGGCCGTGGTGGTGCAGAAGAAGCAGAAGAACGGCTGGCATGAGAAGGACATCGACGACATTCGCGAGACGATCATCAATTATGAGGACGAGGGCGGCGGCGAGCGGGACACGGACTACGACCTGAACGTACTGCGCACACAGCCGTTCTACGAGGAGAAGCTCTACAAGGATCCGCATGCGCTGCAATCCAGCATGCGGGATCCCAACGATATTCCCGACATAGCCGACTTCCTGGGCGACAAGAAGGAGAACTGCGACCGGGATGTCGGCGCCTTCACCGTGGACGATGTGCGCCACTACGCGTACGAGGGCGACGGTAACTCGGACGGCAGCCTGTCCAGCCTGGCGTCCTGCACCGACGACGGCGATCTCAACTTCGACTACCTGTCCAACTTCGGACCGCGCTTCCGCAAACTGGCCGACATGTACGGCGAGGAGCCCTCGGACACCGACTCCAATGTGGACGACGATCAGGGCTGGCGCATCTAGGACTCTGTTCCAGCTATGACGTAGAAATTGAAAAGACTTTTTATATGCTAAGAGTTGTACGGATGTTGATTGTGCCGGACAAGGCGACGGCCTAGCCGGACCCAAAGTCGCTTCAAGAGATATATATGGGTAAACTATATATTATATAAATATATTTTTGTCGAGGAGTATTGCAAGGGCTTAGGGGACACGTCTCTGTTTTTGTTTTGTAAATGCAAAAAGTGATCTTGATCTTACGTAAACGAACTATATAATTTATACCTAAAACTAGTGTAGCTAAGCAACTGCGAACAAATCACAAACGGCAGCAGAATTGTTATTGCTTCGACATAACACAAATAATCAATTACGACCGATATCGAAATCCGAATGTCCGCAAACGAAATATTCCTAGGAGAAATAATTCAAAGGCAGAATGCATTTTTCAATGCATAGCGAAGCATATTCCCAACACTAGTTAGTAGCTTACTTTACGATTTATGTTTAAAGCGAGGGCATTACACAGTATAATATGAAGAATTATATCGCGCTAGGGCCCCCGACAAGACAGAACTTCATTCGGATCAACAGAAACTAAGTTCAAATTAAGGGAGAACTCAAATCGATAAGGCAAGTCGGTACATATAAGCTAAGTTTAATCGTCATCTATGTAGACATGTAATCAATCCAATCAGCGTACCATAAGTTCTTAGGGTTGTCTTTTAGTACATGTATAAACAGCATAACCTTATTTAAACTATATCGAATCGCGGGAGATATCAGCTCTTCCTGTAACTAGAGTTAACACGTGTGCAGCTGTATTCATAATATATATACATAAATAAATATATTGAGACATATCTATGTAAGAGAATAATGTTCAATAAATCAATGCGATATCTATTTTTGTAAGTCGTTTTCCGTATTAATACTTAAGGCTCTAAGACGGACATTTTTTACCTGCCAAGGGGAACCAACAGCAAAAAGCTGAAACAAATTATTTATATAGAGCGTATTTTGAAATAATTGTATAATTTACAACAAACGAAAAGCCACACAAACACAATTATTGTGTTTCAATAAAAAACATAATAAAATCGAATGAAATTCCGTGTTAATCACTGGTGGGCGCGCGATAAGCGAGTCGAGCGGGAAAACATTTATGTTCTATTGAAGGTGGAACGGAGCCAGACATCTATGACAGAGAGTGTAAGATCTGTGGAGCCCCCCGTTTACTGAATTTTAT
This sequence comes from Drosophila tsacasi, assembly GCA_018904565.1. Lineage (NCBI taxonomy): Eukaryota > Metazoa > Arthropoda > Insecta > Diptera > Drosophilidae > Drosophila > Drosophila tsacasi. Next base: position 78,080 of record JAEIHY010016503.1, read on the forward strand.
TTGAAGTAACGAAGACATACAGGCACACCAGGCGGCACACATAGATGTACACATCTGGCTGTACATAGGCACACACACGGAGCACAGAGCATGGGGACTGTAAGTCATTGACTGGGGCGTCGGCGAGCGCTACTGTAAATTGGAAACGGAGGAAAAGCGTCATTATCTTATCAGCGGAAAGTAGGTTACGCTTGCCTGTGGATTCGTTCGGTTTGAACAAATCGATTGCGGCACAAGCCAATGAACGAAATTGGAACGATTCGATGGGTAAACGGCTGGCCGATGGAGGCGAATTTATGTATCTATCGCTGCAGCAGGTGCAGCTGCAGTTCAGCATTCCCCTGCACCAGTCGTATCTGTATCTGATCGCTGAGAAAAGAGTTTAGATTTGCATGGAGCACCTAAGGATATGCCTTCCTGTCCAGCTGGACGCGTTGCAGCTGCTGTTTGAAGATATATGTGTATGTAAAAAGTATTTATTGTCTTATTTAAACCATCATTACATTCCCTTTTTCTTTTTATTCCCCAAACAGAAGTTCAACGAAACTCTACAAGAGCCTACAAAATGCTTCTCCAGAAATTACATTTCAATTGACTCTTCAAACATATCAACATTTTGAAAGCCCGCAAACCGTAAAGCAACTTAAGAGTCTTTCACTTCCAAAGCTGAAAACAATTCAAAGGGATCAGCGTGTAAATATGTCAAGGGCCCATCAAATATTCAAATTTCAAATCAATTAAATGCATCCTCAAGTGCAACAACTTGTAGGGCAGCCCGAGGCATATGGAAGATATATAAAAACCCAAAAATTTCTCGGTATCGTAAGGAGTACCTTTCGGAAATGCCCCACAGAAAAACAACAGAAAAAATCGAGCCGACAACGACGACGACAGATGTCTTTTCATTTTTCGAGTTTCAGCTTGGATTCCTGCAGAAAAAATGGCAAGAAATTTGTGCCGGACATGCCGACGTGAGGTTTCACCGGCACCATGTGGACTCTGGGTCGAGAGTCCAGAGGAAGCGAGGAGGGCTCACGAAATAAAATCAGCAAAAAAGAAAAAATGGTTGAGTAATCAAATAACCTCTTCTGGCTACCTGCGCAGCTGCAGCTGCCAGCGTTCTCCTCCTCAGGTGTGTATGGGTTGTCGGTTCTAAGGCCAGTGGATTATCATGGCAGCAGAAGAGAATCTACAGATGAAGCAGGGCCCGAAAAACCCAAGCCACGCTGATGAGAGCTGCGAGCTGAATTCCCGCGCTGCTACCTGTGCTCCCACACACACACGCACCTATAGAGGTGGATACTCTCCCGCTCAGTCGCTGATACAGGTAAGTATTCAGATAACTCACCTTGACGCCGACGCTGCAGTTCTCATCTCGCTCTCAGACATCGCTCAGATACTCGGGCAGCCGGGCTCAGATACTCACCCATACTGAGGCATTTTTTAACGGAAAAATGAAAGCAAATCTTTGTAACGAACTTGGCTTGTTGGCTGGCTGGCTTGAGGCAAAACCAGTATTTCCAGAACGGCTCCCATCAAGGTATGTATCTGTTGGCCGTGTCTCTCTTCTGGCCACTCTCTTGCAGATTCGTTTGAGCTCAGATCGTGGACTCGCAGTTTGAGTTGAAGTTGCGGCCTCAAAGCTCCAAGCACTCCACTCAAAGTCTGCAATTATTGAGATTTTTTGGGTCCTTTGAGTTATCAGAAGTAAACTGGATTAGTATTCCCAATATTTCGATTTTCTTCATAAGGTAATATTTATAAAGCGTAAGGTTTTTAATAAATGAAAATACAAAAAAATATATTAATCAAATGATTCTTAAAATTAATGTATCGCAAGAATATCATAACGATCCCCATTCAATTTCGTTCACATACATAAATCTTTAAAGACCATAAAGAAGAAATACTTCAAATTAATGCCACCATTAATTCTACATATTTTTGTAGAAAGAACTCTGTGACTAATAGTTATAAATGCTTCGAGTGTGGAACCTTGATCTTGTATCTCGTATATATTCACAATCACTTCACTCATTTTCTATCCACTCATTCCTTCATGCACGAATCGAACGAGCACTTTTGCAGAAAAAGAAAGAGGAACGCAAAAATATACAAATACTTAGACAGATGCAGATGGATTCGTATTGATGGGGCACGTCTTGGCGTTTTACTACCTGTTGATGGGGGGAAGCTGCTGCAGCCAAGGCCTCGCATTGATTAATTACAGTGGAACGTACGGAGTGCGGTCGAGGGAATGTCCACGGATGAACAACAGTCCAATGCACGACGGCCGAGATGCTTATTAACACTCGCTGCCTATTCATCACGGTTTCAATTACCCAACTGACCAGACAGACCGACTACCAAGCTGGGCATTAATATGAATTATAGAAGAAGGCACTGCCTCTAAACACCGATAATAATGCCAGTTGTTTTTAGACTGTTCTATTGTTTTTGATAGGTTTTGTAGAGTAACAAGATACTAGTTTTGTATCTGAACAATAAGAAATAGAATAAGCTTTGAACATGTCTGGCAGAGTCTCTAAGCTTTAAAGAAAAATTGAAAATTAAGTCGGAAGTAATTTATGTATCTGTAAAATGTTTGCAAAGCTTTTTCTCAAGATATTTGAAGATCATATAGAAAACTCCTCCCATTTCCGACTTGCAATTATGAAGGCGCTGTGGGCCCTTCGAAAGTTTTGTCTCTGGGAAATTATATAGATTTCAGATGATCTCGAGCTCTTTTCGCAAATGAATTCCGCCCTCATCCGCCAGCAATTACCACCTCTTTCCCGTGACCCCAAGTGTTTGGGGTTTGACCATACCTCCCCGGCCGTTCTTCTCCAATGAGCCCATGAGAATTTTCGCCGCTGTTCGGATCTCTTCGGAATATGCACTTACATGATATATTTTATAGCGACCGCAAACGGGTTCCCTGGCCAGGCCGTCCGTCCCATGTAGGGCACTAATAACTCTATGAAGCCGCGTACGTGGCTTCTGTGCTAAAACGCTTATTAGCCGCCCGGCGATCCTCATCCTCCGCCACTCGGAATGCATAATGATGAGGCCGTCGCTCATAAAGGGAAATTTTCGAAAAGAAGTCGATAAAGTGCTGACCATCGGGACGTGCCCGGCTGCAGTCGTTCCTCGCCGGTTATCGATGCCCGGCACGTACTCGCGCCTGATTTGTGGCGACCAGCAGGGATCGCCAACACTGGTGGCAGGAATAACAGGCCCGGATCGGATCGGATGGGATTGGACGGGAAGGTAACCACTGGCGTGTCCAACCGAAAAGCGATTCCCGGAATGCAGAAACGAACGAAAAAATAACAAACATGAGGTGAGCAAATTCACACTTAGCCACAGACTCAGTCTGAGACTGAGACTCAGAGCTATTCTCCTTGTGACTGGCCTCGTCTTGGCATTTCTATGCAAGCAGGTGCTTTGTCTCCAATGGCGACTGAAAGCTGAAACACTTTGGAAAAAATATTGCAATCAAAGCAGAAAATATGGTCTTAAACTAGTTTCGCCGCTTTTTCGCTAAAATTGAAACCAGCGCTTGACTTGACACTAACGCTGGCCAAATGCCCGATATGGCAAAACAGTCTAAACAAAAACAGAGAGTAAACACAACAGAGAAAAGCAAACATCGTCAAAAAAGGAGAGAAGAAAGCGCAGTATTTTTGGAAGATGAATTGCTTAAGTCATTCTGTAAATTCTGTGAGATTATATATTCAAATTCTTTGGGTATTGAATTAAGTAATACCTTGTTTAGATAGGTTTTGATAAATTATTAATTAAAATATTATTATTAGAAGAAATCAGAAACTCAAGGATCATCCATTACCCTCTTGTAGCTCACTTGTAGATTTAATTAATTTTAGCAAAAATCTCATTGTCGAAACACTCCCATATATTTCCTATATACATTCGAATATCAGAGTCCCACAATCTAATCGATTGGCTTTGTGTTGCAAGCCCACAAAACCGAACATATTGCTCTTGAACGGCACATTCATCCGGCATGACATAATATTTGATAGGAACCAAAACGGAAACCAACTGACAAGATCTCGGGGTGAACCCGGGCCGTAAAACCCATTAACAGGGTAACATATTTCGCTTTATTACCCCTAGTGTACCACTATTTTTAGCAGCTTGCCCAAAACAAAATCACGAAACCCCCGAAATGCTGCAGGGAAAGGGGGAACAAGGGAGTATGGAGATATGGGGTAGTATGTATGCCTGAAATATATACATATTTTCTACCGCAAAAGGGTGGCTCTGGTTGGGATGATGGACTCCCGGCACTACGGCAAAAACAACCAAACAAAACAAAGGGCAAAACTCGAATGGGGGACAGAGCAGCGACAACAATAAAATTAAAATGAAACTTCGCTGGAAGCCCTACAAGTGAAATATGACCCTAATACAAATGTGCGGCCGAGTGCGTGGTCGGTGCAATCGGAGCAATCAACCCCTCCTGCAGGCCGCGATCCTGGCGGAGGGAACAACCCCCGGAACGCGGACAAAGGTGAATTGTTCCTATGCCCAATGACAACTGCATGCTCGAGAGTTGCGTTGGGTTCGTTTCTGCTCTCAGTTCGGGGTTCCGAAACGATCCCAGAGTTGATAAGCACCATATGAAATATGGGGTCGACTGTGGAATGCATTGCATTTCATTCATTTGCTCGTAGTTTCAAAATTTTGGACGAGTGAGCTTGTTACCTATCTATTCTTGTTTGCAGATTGCACGATGTATGCGCCAGATAATGGACTTTTGTGTGCGCCCAGCCATCCATCCATTCTTTGATAAATGGCGCGCTCAGATAGAGCGCAATTCCCCAAACCTCTAAGCATAAATATTTACTATATATGATATATATAAAAAATTTGCTAGCATTGCAGAAAAATACCCCGGACTTGAGCACTTTCGAAGCAGAAGTGCGATATTTGAGACAGATACACAGCTATTAAAATATATAAAAAAATTAAGTTAAATTAATAAGAAAACCTTGGGAGACAGTAGGTAGTATCTGTGATCGTAACTTTAAATAATTGAACACGAACATTAACATTAACATTTTTTAAATATTTTCTCCTAGCTCACAATTTTCTGCTTAATTATTTTCTTACCATATCCGTATGCTTCATTTTCCACTTATTTTATGTTAGTGTAGGGACGCTTAATAAACTAAAAAATAAAATAGGTATTTTGACGACAGCAGCAATGGAGAATTGGAGCAACAAGCTGCTGCCGGCGATGACGATGGCGACGTTGGGGTCAGGCCAAGCCAAGCCAAAGCCAAAGCCAGAAACAGAAAGACAAACAGAGCCAAAACAGCGGCAGCAGAAAGCCAACAGCGTTACCAATAAAATCGACCAAAAAAGAAACGGCAAAGAAGGCATTGACACAAAAGTTTCGTTTTACGGGCAAAAGGTGACGACTGTTCGCTGGAGTGTGTTGCGGTTGAGGAAATGCAGGGGCCCAGGGCCCCCAATGGTAGAAAGTGCAGCCACGAGCCGAGCCACTAAGGAAAATCCACTCAGAGATGGAATTAGTTGGGCAATTCGGTAACCCGATAGGAAAATGGGGTCTGGCTACAAGCTAAGCGGCTTAATGAAGAAATCGGCGGGAAATATTGGGCGCATAACTCATTTCCCATGTCCAACGGACATTTCAATTGCCCGGACCGGACCACACACCGTGAGAAGTATCGCCCGGCGGTGATAAACACGCAGAGTGCTCTAATGCACCCGAGATGCACTCCCCTGGCAGATCGTAAAAAACCACTTTGAGGCACTCACATAGCAGCGAACAAAAGAGGGAAAGATGACCAGGAATCTTGTGTCATAGTTGGATAATGGTGGCACTCGACGAGAGCAGGGCGTTTGACAAATTAGTCGGTCATTTGGGAATTCCGGTGCTGTCGATTCTCCGTATTCACCTTGTGATTGCACCGACACATCGTCATGGACCCGAGTTCCTCTTGCTCTCCTGCCCACCTCCGCGTGCTCCAGGTGACCCCCGGCGACCGTGTTTCCACTGCCGGGCTGATGGACATTATTAATTGGATTTAACGCAACTTAAGCAACGAGAGCAGTGCGTGAGGGCTCTCGACAGACCACAATGCTGGCAGACCTGGCATAAAACTATCCACTCAAAAGGAAATGAACATGATGCGAGCTACTAATTGATATCACTAGGGAGTTTATCTTAGCTATAGATTCAAACTTACACTGCAGGAAGAAATTATTATTACAGAATTTAATTGTATTATCAGGAAAATTCGATAGAAAAACTAGAACTCCACGAGTTTTATGAATACATATGAATTGCTTATATATACATAAACTTTCCCCAAGATTGCACTTGCATTGCCAATGATTTTATCACCAAGTTGCTATAGCAACACAAATTTGTGCCATTTGCCATGGGAAAATGATTATATTTATAAGAAATATATCCCAGCTGGAAAAGTTCCATCCTTCTTTCTTAGATATTTTTATATGTAACTAATATTTATACACTTGCAGGGTATTATATTATTGTTTCAGTCAGAAGCACAGAACTCAGTGAAGAAGTCATTTCCGACCCTCTAAATCATATATATTCTTGATCAGCATCGACAGCCGAATCGATCTAGCCGTGTCTGTTAGTAAAAAAAAATTTTAAAATTTGTATAAATTTTTAATTTTAAATTGTTAAAATGGTAAATATAAAATTTGAAAAAAAAAAGTAATTTTAAAATAAATGGAAATTCAGTTTGCAGTTTTATTAGCCTAATATATTAGTTATCATGATTTTCATGATAAAACTGCAAAGGTATACAAACTTCGGTCTCCGGAAGCGTACTTTCTTCCTTTTTTCCAATAAAGTATAATATACTTTTATTTCAAATGTTTTTTATTGTTTCACAAATTTGTTCAAATATTTTAGCTTAATGTTACTTTAAGTGCTACCTACCTATACAAATTAAAAAAATTCAACTACTTTAACCCCAGTCAGAACTGTCACTCGTCAAGGGTATTTACAAGGCAATCCGCCAGTTGTTCGTTGTTACTGCTCTTCGGCGACCGCTTTGCATTCTCACCTTTTGTGTTTTTTGCGTAAATTGCATTTTACGCAGCTCTAACGCTAAAAAAGAGGTCATTTCGCCGCCTCTCGGATTACCTCAAAGTGCAATTGCCTATGGAAAATATGGTCTACAGTAGCTGTCCGCGCTTTTCAAGTCCGCCGCTGGCCAATGGCCAATGGCCGCTGTTAATTTGGAGGCGAACGTGCCGTCACAAAAAGTCGGAGTTTTTTGTTAGAGTCGCCAGTCCCAAGCGGCGGCTTCAAAGCCCAAGCCCAACTTGGCATGGCTGACACTGCATTTCCGCTGGCTCAGGCCGCTGGCTGCTCCCCTGAAGCCCCACTGGCGTCCACTTCGTCATCGTGCCCTGAGTGCTTCCGTGACGCAGGCGCACGCATTGTTGGACTAATTTCAATTACCTCAAACGGCGTTTTTACACAAATTAGAAACTTTTGTGACCGCAGACAGAGAGAGATTGTTGCTGCTCATAGGTGCTACGTTGCTCTATTGAACCGGAAACTGAAAACCGCTGCCCCGACTATGGGTCTAAGCAAACAATGGTGATCGAAGAGCGCTCGCTCATGGGAGTCCGTTCTGTTAAAGCAAATCAAGCGCGAAATTCAAACAAAATAAATGGGGAAAGAAACATTTTGGAGGGAAAACGTAAACATTCAGATTTCGAGAGCAAATATGGTACAGTAGATATTGCCTAAAGGGAATAATTTTCAATGAACAAAGGCAGATGAAGATCTTAAAGGTGATTTAAATTACAAAACTCAATTCGTAGTAGAAATATTTCCTCTTTTTACAAAATTTATTGAAAGAATTCTAGTATTTGCTGATTTATTATATCTACACAGAGTTTTCTTAATTGAAACTTTTTGAAATGCATTAAAAAATTACCCAAAAGAATTCCCCCTTTGCAAGAGTAATTATTTTCCCATACCAAAAGCGTTCTAAACAAATGTTTTTTCTATGAAAGGTAAACAAAAAATGCCGGAATTCAGTGTTGCCTTGCAAAATCGCTCATAAAATCAGCCGAAATGAAGCGTATCCCTTTGAGAGAGTGAAAAGTAGACGCAACTTTTGAGTTCCCAGCAATCGTTTGTGTTTACACTAGCCGAAAGGTGCCCCCATATGGTTGCAATTAGTTTGGTTGTGTCTGGCCAGCAGCGGGGAATAGTATCGCATTTTATTAGAACCGAGTCCGAGTACTTGTTGGACTCTTTGTTATGCAAATCGGGTAGAGAGACACTAGAAGAAATTACCATAATGCGACTGTTAAACTGTACGTGTGGGCGTGCCAGCGCCATTGACAGGCATAAACAGAAGGAAACTAGTTTTTGTGGCATGTAGAAGTATAGCCGAAAAAGGTCAATTACGCGACTTCCTCCCAAACATAGCAGTGGTGCGGTGGCTCATTGCCACTTTCCCAGGCCGCCCGGCAAAGGCAACGGAGCGAAGCGGCGATGCCGAAGCTAACCCCTGGCAGCCTCATCCTCACGAGGCTCAGTTTTACACAGTCGAATGCACTTGCAAGTTGCCAACAAATTATATTTTTCACAATCCACTTTTCGGGCCAAAGTCAACTCGTCGTCGGGGTTACTTACTCCGAGAGCAGCCCCGTCATTATTAATGATAAACAAAACGCGCTGGTGAATCAACCTCCGAAGGGGGAACAGGTGTCATCCGCTCTGCTGTTTATCTCTAGCTGCACCTGTGCTCTGTTGCCATGGCAGAGTGTAACCCTCTCTCCCTCCCAATAGAGAGGCATTTTCATAACGCCCGAAGCGCGCTCGGGTTTCCCATTTCTTTCCTGAACATCGTTAATTGTTAACGCCATTTGGGAAATTTGATCTCTGCACTGGCGGTTTGGAAAGCGTTGGAAACGTTTTGCTGAATCATTTTCAAGCAAATTACACAACTTAAACAGAAGCTTGCAAAAATTGCTTGGCCAACTCTGCTTCGTGTCTGTCTTCCAGCGCATTATCGTGCCGGGTTACCTGTCGAAACTTCCCGTGAATAATTAAGAAATTAGTTCATTATGTCGGCTCCGAGCGAAGAGCAGAGAAACATTTTTTTAGAGAAATGCAAATGAAGAAGCTGAGAGTTGGTCTGTGTCGCAGTCAGTCTTCCCACCATATAAGACGTTTCTTTGTCTGTTTTCACACGGCCATTGATTAGCATTTGTCCGGATCCCACTGATTTCCGATATCGATTGCAGGTGGGCAGCATCGCAGAGAGTTATTATTTCCCCAAAGTCTTGACTCTTGACAGGATTTCTAAAAATAAAACTAAAATAATATTTAATGTTTGTGACGGACAAGCGAGGGGTTTCATATGAACACAAAATCATATCTTATCTCCAGCACTTTTTATCTGAGCACACACAGAACGGCGATAAAAGCGCCAGCATTCAGAGTTGCATTGAAGGAAAGGTGTATAGTCGTTCCCTGGGATGGTATTTATGTCGGAGGCACTGCACCCACAGCTCCACAACTCGTTGCCCACGGTTCGTTCAACTTCGGCCCAACCTCCGCCCCACCAGAAAGCAGCTTTCCTAGTATCTAGCACATAAACACCATCGAGCCAAACGACAATAGAATGCGCAGCCAGCTAAAAAAAAAGGCATTGAAACAGAAATGCGCAGACGGTTAAATTCGAATAAAAGAAGGGGTAAGTTCAGGGATCGAAGCATGTCACACCCTAGCTTTTGAGTCTGGCGAGACTGGTGCCAGTACTTATTAATATTCCAGGCTTGAAGCTATGTCTATCAATATTTCTCTAAGAACTTGAGATGTGAGAATATTCTGAAATTGAAAAGTATTTATTTTCAGAAATATATTATATTTCAGAGCTTCATGTATCTATATTATTATATCATACTATATGTTATGGCTTTCCAGCTTTGTGCTCATAAATTTCCATAAATTCCTCACATAACCAAAAGGACTGCCAAAAGTTGAATACTTTCCTCAATGACAGAGAACCAATTGTGCCAACGCTTGGACTATGACCGAAATCGGACCTCCATCAGACCTCGGCTGAACCACTGAACCCCCGAGATCCCCGTGAGCACCAGGGAGCAATGCTTGAGCCCAGGCCGAGGGTCAAACGTGGTCGACATGCAGCATATGCCAGGTCCGTTCGGCTCGAGTCCATTTTTCGGTCCCTGAGCCTGCAAATGAGTCACGAAGACCAAGCCCAAAAGCACTTCGGGCCGAGAGTTGAAAATTGAGACACAGCAATTAGCTGCCATTGCGCCGATCACGTGCCCGTTCCGAATGTAAACTAAACTGAAGCGATTTCCCCCAACTCGCCCTCCTCCGGAGTCATTCGGCGCAGGCGCGACCTCATTTCCTTGCTCCGATTTCTGTCTGGACTCCGCCTGAGGCTATACTCTGCTCTGCGCAGCCATCCCTCGTTGCTGTCTGTACCCTTTAAAAGGATATTAACTTTTTAGGGTAGAGGTTGTGAAAGAGGTTCGATTTAGGTGGAAATAGAGAACTTAAAAGAATGAGAACCAAATCAAATTTAATTTATAATCAAGACACCTATGTAACTATTAACAATAAACCAATATTTTATTTATAAAATTGTTTTATATATGTAAGAGTATTATTTTTCCCCCATCATTGATTGTATATCAACTTAACAGACCCACGTTTGAGATTTAAACTAAACCCAACAACTAGACTGATTGCCACTTAACTCAATGGCGTCGGGCGGATCTCCGTAAATTGACAGTATCATGCAGTCGTCTTTGATGTAAAAGAGTATTTCGAGGGTCGAAAATAGCCGTCCATTGCTGTTTGTTGATGTTGCCTTTGTGGCGCATAATTAACAACAATAACACTCGCTCGCCTTTGCTTGCCTGACAGTTTTTGCAGTTGGCACAGCTGCCTGCTCACATTTTGCCAACTGCATTATGTTTCGCTTGGGTCTCATTTGTTGCCGTGCAGATTTTCATGTATTATTTATTTATTTGCTGGACTCGGGCTCACCCCAGCCGAATGCAGTGACGATTTCCCACCCCATTGGAGTCAAACCGAGAGGCAAATCACGGAGCAGCTGCTTTTCCAGTGGCCACTGAGTGCCAGTCGTCAGGTAGTGGAATGCTGGATAAGTCTGTTCTGCTTTTATATCAGAGTTTGATTAAAACAGAAAACAAATGTTTTATTTTTAACCCAAGAAAACAGCTAATTTCTTTGTCAACACACTTACTTTGTGAACGAGAAAACAGACTACGTCAGTCTTATCAAGTAACAAATGTTTTTACATCTCTGAGCACTATCTACTTTATGTGTCCTGCGGGTCCTTCATAAGTACTTTGGGCTTGCAACATTAGTTTTCTCAGTTGAAGCAGGGATCTTCACACTCCCCTGAAACATAAAAATATGTACATATATGTTTAAGAAACAGCCTTCATCTTCACGCCTTTACCCATGCCTTTATAATGAAATCTGTTAAGCCAGCCGAAACGTCATTGAGCTGTCAGAGTGAGTCGATTTTCTAAATTCAATTAAATTCCGCGCCCCTCTCGGGGATCACTCTGATTGACAGCTGGCCCGCTCCAGTCCCTCTGCATCAGTATTTCGGAGTTTTCGGGTAGAGGAGCCTTTCGTCTCCGGGAAGCAAAGTCTATTAACAGACCCAAAACATGGCCGCTTATTGTTTGGGAGGGAATTCAAAGATTTGCCAGCAACGCAATTCAAATCCAATTCAAATCAAAATTTTTATTAGGGAGTCGTGCTCAGCGATATTCCCATCAATTAAGAGCAAACTCATTTTCGGCGGCGCTTTATGTGTAACCGAAGCCCACTCATAACCCAATACAACATTCGGATAATATATATGAATCTCTGGCTCGACCGAGGATTCCTTTTTAATTAGAAGAGTTCAAGTAATTTATGGCTTCGCGAGGGGAGTTTCTGTTTACGCCAAGTCTAAGGCCTCTATTTATTTGTGCAACAAAAGCTGAGAATTTTCAATAATAAACGTAGTCCCAAAAATATATATGGTATGGCCGGTTCCAGGGAACTATTTGGCTGCTCCTCCCCCAAAACAAAGTTGCACACGTTTGGAGATTTACATTCACCCATAAATCTTCCGGCGGCGCTTTCCGCCTTCGGTTGCAGTTGCCCATTAAACGACACCCGGAATCGGAGCAGGGGCGGAGATTCCTAGGACTGGGACACCACACACACCGAGGGGTGGTGGTGGCGTAGAGCCAAGTGCCACCTTATGCATCTGCGAGTTTTTGTTTACTTGTCCGTCATAAAATTTTAATGCCTACTTTGGCGCTAATTTAGTTGACGGCGGCGATGCCCAAGTTCGCCTACAGATTCCCTCGATTCCAATTAACTTTCGGAAACGGGAAGCTACCGAAATACCCCGGCGATGCCCGTTAACACGCCCTGTCTGTTTTTG
>JAEIHY010016505.1:0-18358 GCA_018904565.1 Drosophila tsacasi
TCTTGTTATTTCCCATTCAGCAGAGGAGTTGTGCTCGAAGTTAGCAAAGAGACTGTCGGATCAGAGACGTAGTGCGTTGGTTATTCCAAATTACAGAGCCAGCATTGGGGGTTTTAGTCTTTAATCTTGCAGCTTCAGTTCCTGAGAATTGCCATAAATCTTGCCATTAATCTTACGAATAATGAATTAACATAGGTTTTGGAATATATATAAACCAAACACTGCTACTGTAACCATTGCTGCTTTTAATTTTTAGCTTATCAAAATGTCAACGCCCCCGTGAACCTTCTTTTCTTCTGTCTGCTATTATAAGCTATGTATGAACAAGTATTATTCGTCTTTTCTGGCAGAGATTGTGAGCTTAACTAGAACTCTAGAGAGACAGACAGAACTCCCAGCACGCTGCTATTATCAATTGGCAAAAGTTTAAGCACAAATTGAGCGGGGCAACAACATGGTCGTAAATCAACTCATATTCATGCAAATACGTCCGCCGGGCTAATTGAGTTATGACATTAATTTGATCAGCTTCTGCTGCTGGGCTGCGTTACTCTTCTCCTTTGGCTTATATATAATGCTTCTTTTTCCTTTTTTTTTGTGCAAATTGCTGCAATTAAACGCCGCCGCCAAACTACGTACAGAAGTCGGACCCCGTCGACACTGTGACCTTCGGTGCCGCAAATGATACGATGTCACCCACTGACGCTTTACTCCCTCCCCTGCGGATGGGATTCCCTAGGTCCCCCGTTGGGGATCCAATTTAAGTAATATTTCATTGATAAACTGCGTGTAAAGCCTCCGGCTACATGTCAAGCATATGGCGATGGATAAAGTTTAAACACTGGCAAAATCACCAAGTTTACTGGTTATTTGGGTACTCATATTATATTTATATTTCAAAAAGAATTAATAGGGAAAGGTCCGAAATAAACATTATTGTAAGTAACATAAAACAAAACTTTATTATTTTATAGCAAAATGATTTCGAATAACTTGTTTGTATGAATATAGAATAAATGCATTAACTTAAAAGAATTTATGAGAAAAACCAATGATGAATAGTGAACCCTGTTATAACATTAAAATAACAATTAATGAGGGTTTACCAAATACTTTTAATTTCAAATATATCTATCCAATTAAGAAACCTTAGTGCAGTTAAGTTACCTTCATGACAACAAATTTATTTATTCAATAGAAATTTATAAATTTTATTGATTTTTAAACTCGGACTTCCTCGTTTTTCGCAGTGCACTGCGATTAATTAACACAAGGACATGGATAACGGCGGGGTTACGGGAAAGCAAACATTGACAAATCATTGGACAGATTCCCAAGGGGCAGAGCAGGGGACGCTGGAGACACGCAGAAAGGAGAACGAAGAAGAGCAGAAGACATGTAAATATTGGCTCTTCGCACACACCCACGATTAAGACATTAATTTTTAATCACTCTATTTTTCCCTGTCTCTCTCGCGTCAAAAAAATCCAAGAGAGAGACAATTTATTGACCGCTGACTGATGGGAGCGCGCCTCTGTGTGCCTATGTGTGGGTGTGTCCGCAAGTGGCCAAGGGGGCGGGGGTTGGAATATAAAGAACCGATCGCGATCGTTAGTCCGCCGGATAATTTGCACGGGTGCTCTAATTGGATTTTGGGGCAGCAGCAGCATCCAATATGATTTCTACAAATTTGGACAGTCAATTTGCCGAGCGATTGGCCATAAATTGCCGATCATCTTTGGGGGAGGAAAGTTTTCGGGGCCGGCAAAGTGTTTATGGTCCTGCGTGAAGCGCCAATAATTCCAGTCTGATTCCAGTGCTTTGGCGCTGGAAAGCTCTTCGCCTGTCTATTTGTTTGTTGTTGTCTTTTCTCTTTTCTATTAATCGTTGCCAGATGCCGTCCGCCACGGGCAAACTTGAGAAGCGTTTGCAAAATAAACAAAAAATAAACGGCGAGGGTGCAGAAATAAAAACTGAATTAAATGAAGTGTTGATTAGTCAATTACCTTCCGACGTGCAAACAGCAGCCGGCACAAACACACACGCAGGCTCTCACTCACACACACTTGTATTCACCCGGAGACACAGCAGAAACGTGGGAATAATTTAATTTACCGTTAGGAAGTGAGAACGTCTAACTTGCACCTTCACAGTTATGAGCAACCCGTCGAAGTTCGTTGCACTAATTGAATTAAACGTAAACAAATTACTGCCACTAATCACTAAACGGAGAAGAGTTTTTATCCCGAACTATTTAAATTTTTTACGCCCGGGAGCTGCGCGAACCGTTACGCGTAACGGTTCAGAACGGAATAAACAGAAAGCGAGATGCAAGCTTCGTCGGCAGCATAATGAGCGAGCGGGCAGAGATCACATTCGCTAGTGAGTGCGAGGGAGAGAAAATGCTTTTATTTGCATGCTTCCCATTATTATTTTGTTGTGTGCTTAAATAATTATGATTATTATGATATTTATGAATTATTTTTTAAACTTTCATAGACATGTATGCATTTTACTCCTAACGATTCGCTCAATGAGCTGAAAAGCTAGGCTGGGAAAAAATCAATTTTAGCATCGATCGTCAAATTCGATTTCAAATAACTTTGGCAGTTTTCTGAGTGATCATAATTTTTTGATGCATTTAGTGTTTTTTTTTTTTGTTTTGCTCAAATTATTTTGGAAGCTAATTTCTTCAATTTTCAAATTCAAAATATGGTCATATTAAATTAACTTCTTAGGAAGCTTTTCACATTATAGGTTGGTCGCGTGATATAGATACATCGATATTTCGATGTTTTTCAGACAAAAACATCGATGTATCGATACATCGAATTTTTCAAATTCATATGATTGTAACTAATTAATCTAATTACCATTGCTGTTCTGCTCTTTCAGAGTATTCTCCATTTCTGAGCGTCACCAACACCAATATTAGTTAAAATCTATACAAATTATTAAAATTTCTTTTATTTATTTGATAAAAAAAATTGTTTTCCTTACCAAGATCTTACCCTGCCAAGCAGTGATGGGATGGATCGAACATTGATGTTTGAAAATCTCGATATTTTCGATTTTTGGAAAACATTAATGTATCGATACATTGCCGATGTTTTTCCAGCTCTAGCGTGATATGTGAATGGCAATCTAAAAAGAACTATTAAGCAGCTGATTGTGACTTTTGTTTCATTTAAATTTTCTACAAATAATGCAGCTAAATACGGTTTATATTACCGTGGGCACCACTAAATTTGATGACTTGATAGGCGTCGTGAAATCGGAACCTTCTCTTAGAGCTCTGCAGGCACGAAAATGCCGTAAACTAATCGTGCAACATGGCAATTCGGAGCCTCTGGCGGAAGAGGAAACGCAACTAATAAGCAAAAAATACGGAATCCAGGTTGAACAATATAAATTCCGGCCGAATCTGGAGGATATAAGAGCTGCTGACCTAATTATTGGACATGCCGGGGCTGGCACTTGCATAGACATACTGAATAACCAGAAATATGGACTGATTGTGATCAACGACAAGCTAATGGACAATCATCAGCTGGAGCTGGCCCGGCAACTGGCCGCTGAGAACTATATCTACTACTGTGGAGTCACAGATGTAAGCGCCAAGCTGGCCACGTTGGACTTTGAAGCCCTGACACCCTACGAAAGCCAACCGCAAAATATGCAGAAATTCGTCCGAGCTTTAAATGAGCTCATGACTGGATAAAATTCTAAATAAATAAAACTTATTTCCTCCCAAAGCCTCGAAAACATTCCCCAAAAGAATCCAAAATCCTTGGTTTTTTTGCCAAACCCCCAGTGGGGTTAGCTTTAGCTATTTATTTATAAGTATTTACGAGTATAGTTAATAAACACGGCGAACACGTCTACAAAGAACGTTAATTAATTATTATTGGCAAGGCTTAACGCTTGCTGGGGGCTAAAATGAGATAGATAAATTCACGGCGAAAGCGTTACTGTAACTTGGTAATTAAATTCCACACTCGGTATATATTCTGCTTATTTGGATAAGTTGTTAATTTCATGTGTGTGCATAATGAGACTCTAAAGATGCTTTGGTTGTTTGCTCCCAAGTTTGGGCTTCCAATTCCTTGCTTACTCCGCATCGGCGGCAGCAGCTCCGTTCTCAATGATGGCATCGAACGAGAAGGGCTGGAACGCATAGCCCTGTCCCTTGTAGAACTTGCTCTGGAACTCCACCCTGAAGAAAAGAAGGATTTAGTAATCTTCAAGCTCCATTTGAGTAATCCCAACTCACCAGTGCAGACGCAGCGTGTGCAAGAAGGCCGACAAGCCCTCCATGAGCACCAAAATGCCAACAGTTAGAATGGCCCAAAAGGCAAACACGCAGGTCAAGACGATGCCGCCCACCCAGCCCTCTTGCTTCAGGCCTATGGACAAGACCATTGTCCACAACACCTCGGCTAGCTCTGTTGTGAAAAGAAATTGGTAAACTCAAAGAGTTAGGGATGTCTTTTGTAAGACTTACGGGCATGCGCCAGAGAGAGCGCCCACAAACGTAGATACGAAGCGGTGTGGGAGACCGAACCCAACACATACTCAATGGTGTGGATGCTCTGGTGAATGAAGATCTCCGATAGCTCTTCCTCCTCTTCGTGACCACCGCCACCGCCATGAGAGCCTCCATTTGACACTCCACCGGTCTCCGCATCGGAAGTGGCACCAGCAATGGGCTGCACCTGAAAAGTAAATATTTTATAGGTATTTAGTGGTGGCTCCTCATTAAAAAAAGCTATCTTTAAAACTACAGTTGAACTTCCTTAAACTTCAAACCGCATTTACAAAATTTCACAAAAGTTTGATCTTTTGATCGATCTTTATATATTCTAAAAATGATTATTGTGCGCAATACTTTTGTCTTCTCTACAGACAAGGGTTTGAAGTATCTGGAAGCTCGACTGGGACATGGACAACAAACGACATGACTAACCTCTTCCTTGGATTTGTGGATTGGAGTGTTTTGATTAGTTTATTGGTGTGGAGTTTGGTTTGGGGATTTGTTAATTTTGTTGTTAATCGGGGAGCATAAATGAAACGAGAAGCAGTTAGTAATAATAAGAATAATGTGGAGAGCAGAGGGATGTACGTTGATGTTGATGTGTTCCGAGTTTCGGTGAGGATTGTGATGAACTACTGGAAACTCTGGGAGCTCTAGAGCTTTTACTACTTACATTCGCCTGCTTGCGAGCCTGCATAATGAGCAACGGCTTGGCCAGCAGCATCACGGGAATGCAGCCAACGGCCACCAGAACGAACAGAATCTGTATGTAGTGCTGGCCCCAGAACATGTACACCTCACAGCCCTGCGGCACCGGCTTGGGCGTGTTGAACAGCACCATGTCAATGAAGGTGATCAGAATGGAGGGGGCACAGGCCTCGGAGTAGGGTTCTGCAAATAAGGATTATGGGATATAAGAATATCCTGATTTATTTTCCAATTCCCAAGGATTACTCACTCGCATTGGTGGCCGCAAACTTAATCCATTTGATGAACATCAGCAGCACCATGTAGAAGAAGAGGAGCAGCAGGAAGACCAGCTGCGGTATGAACTCGTAGATCATGGAGATCCTGTTCCGGAAGTAGGTGTGGTTGTGCCAGCTCATAATCACACCAAAGACCATGTGGATGACACCGAATATGATGGAGATCTTCATCTTGTAGGCGTTGTGGAAGATGATCTTGTTGGAATTGGCCACCTGCCAAATGGGGTCCATGCCGAACGGATAGGGAGCGCCCTCGTAGTCGCCATTGGGGTTCAGCTGGAGGAACTTGTTCTCCATCACCGTCGACTTGTTGTACGACATGTGCCAGTGGGATCCGAAAACGTTCAGCGACTTGGAGAAGATGTCGTTGTAGATGAGACCCGTGTACATCGAGAACACGCCCATCAGGAAGATGATGTAGCGGCCGCCGAAGAAGATGTTCCAGATTTCATTGTCCGTCTTCTGGGCAGCCAGACCCTTCTCCTTCCGTATCATCCAGAGGCCAAAGAGCGCCATGATGGCGCCGTGTCCCAAGTCACCAAACATCACGGCGAAGAGGAAGGGGAAGGTGATGATGGTGTAGGGGGCCGGGTTCATCTCCCGGTAACTGGCCACGCCGTAGGCATCGATCAGGGCCTGAAAGGCCTTGGTGAACTTGTTGGTTCGATTGTAGGTCGGCGGATTCTCAAAAGTTTGCATTCGGTTGAGAATCGGCGGCACCGACGATCCCGATCTCTCGGTGCCCCGGCGCAGGGCCAGCTGAATGGTCTCAATGTCCAGCAAGGGCACCCAACACTCGGCAATCAGACACTTCTGCGTCACATCCAAGTTGAAGAGATTCAGCGTGTGGTAGATGGCCTTGATCTTGCGCACCTTGACGAACCAGTTCTTCAGGTTCTTGGCCGCGGCCACGAGCACGCGATGGCGATGATCCTGGGTCTGGCCCAGCACCGTGTTCAGGTCCTCGATGCGCGTCATCACGCCCATGGCCATTTCACGGCGATCGGCTGGGGCCTCGGGACAAGGATACAGCGTAGCGCGGAAGCCCTCGCAAATCTTCTTCACGCGCGTCTTCAGCTGGTCGCCCTGGAAGAAGATGATGAACACCGACTTGTGCACCTGGTCGCCCTGGAAAATTCATAAGAGCAAATATAGATTATGTAGTTTCTTAGGAGGAAAAGTCCGCTATGATAACTTACATTGGTAGGATCCTCCAGCGGTGTCTCGATCATTGCCTGGCGCAGAAAGACATTGCCACGACAGGCGCGCCAAAGCATCCGCTCAAAGGCCGGCAGTCGCTCCCGCAGAATGACGCCAGCCACGAAGCTAAGAGGGAAGAGAAATTAGTCAACCTGCTCCTTGAAATGGAGGAAGTACCAAAAACAGAGTCATTCCGGTTGTTATTTACGAAACAAACAAGGAAAACTAAACTCTCAAGCACAAGTTACCAATGGACGCGCGAGGCGAGAGCGGGAGTCTGGGAAACGGGTGGTATGAGAGACTCTGGGAGGGATCCCTGGGATAAATGGAGTGGTTAGGTGGACAACTGAGCTTTGGCAAGATGTGGGGCGGTGCAGGGTGACGTGGCAAGGCAAGGCGAGGCGAGGCGAGCGAAGCTTATGACAAATGTCTCTATATATATACAGCTGATAGATCGATCGATAAACGGATACGGAAACAGGTACGGAAGATTGATGAGCGCTGCTATGCGACTGACTGATTGGCCTAGTTTGGCGGGGTCGGAGAGGGTACCAACCATGGCAGATAATCCTCACGTTCGTTCGATTTCTCCATGTAACTAAATACACACATTCAATACGTTTTTGGACAATTTTTTCGTTTTGTTTTTGGGGGAAGAGAGAGGAGCATAAGAAGAGAACGACGTTTAATTTAGTCTTTGATATCGTTTTGGTTTTTTGTGGCACAGCTTGGCACAGAAAATTATTGCTTGAGGAACTCCAAAAGAGACTTCAAGCTGGTCTGGATGGAACATATGGCTGTTGGCATGGTTTTAAGTTAGTCTTAGCTCGGCGCGTAGCATTTGATTAGTTTGGCGTTTTTTTTGGCGGCAAGTAAAGCAATAATTTTGTGTGGCATTTCGTTTGGTTAACAGGTACAAAAATATATACAGTAAGAGCTCCCCTAGGTGGACACTAACATCTACCATTAATATTGTAATAATAATAAGATAATAACTTATTACTTTAATATTTTGACTTTATGGTCTGATAAATCGTACAGAATATGGACTTTGTTAAAATATTTTTGTCTAGCTTGTCTATGCTCTTTATGCACATGGAGAAAAATAAAGAAAATGTGAAAGGATCGAAGTATTTTTGGCAAGATTCATGTTTAAATTTAATGTTATCAATCAAATGTTATGTAATCAAGATCTCATTTCTCATTCAACACTTTATAAAATTCTGTTACCTCAACATATTTTCTTAAAAAATTACATTTTGTTTACCAAGAAATCTCATTAATTACTTTACAAGGAATACCAATATTTGTCCACTCAAAAACAGAGTTCTTAGTGCATTTTAGATCAAAGATCGCTATGGCGATGCCTGCCCAATCTTGGATTCTAACGGCTCGACGCTGGATGCTGGATACATACCCGAGCTGAACGGGACCCATGGAGGCACCGGCGGTGCGCGCCTCGTCGGTAATCAAGGCGCGGGTCATCGACTCGGTCGTTTGGTTTACGCCGCCTTCCTGCTAGAAATTGGTAATGGTATTTTGGGCAAAAGTTCATACATTCGACTCGGCTTACTCGGGTAAGGGGTTAGTACTCTGGATAGTAATACCACCGCTTCCGTATTTAGTTTGTTTGGGGAAGGGGGAGTGGGGATTTGGGGTGGATAGATTATATATACACACATATATATATAGATAGCATATGAAAACACCGACACCAGGAGAGTTAGATACGTGTGCTTTCTGTTTGACATCAATTTCGACAGCCTATCAGCGACAGAGAGGGGAGGAACACATGGAACACAACAACAGCCACAACAACAGCAAAAGAGTGAGAAGTGGAGGAGGAGAGCAGGAGGGCAGAGAGCGAGCGCGCGTCCTTGGTCTTGGCCTGAGTTTAGATTTAGTTTTCCCCCAAGTCCGGTCATTTCTCAGCGTCCTTTTTGAATATTTACCCAAGCTTCAAATTCTGTCCCGGCTGGCTGGCTCGGACACCCTCCTCACCCAGCAGCTGCGCCTGCTCGTCCTCGTTCTGGTTGTCGGCCATCTGCGGATATCGCCGATATTTGCTGGATGAGTACGATGCGCCACTTGACTTGTACACCGTGGGCACCGACTTGGTCCACACACAAACACACACACCGTACCAACAATGTGCGGGTGGCAGGTGGCAGAGGCAGATGCGGTAGTAGAGTGTGGTGTTTTTTCGTGTGGTGCATTTTGTGGTGCGTGTTTTTTTGTAGTTGTTGTTGTAACGTCAGGGGTCGGGGTTTGGTTGGTTGATTGATTCGATTGATTGATTGATGGAAAAACAAAAAGGTAAAGAAAACGCATAATAAAAACAGAAAATTAATCAATAATAACTAAATAATAACGCTGGCACATATGTACATACATCTAGGAATATTTATAATCATTTGTGTATGGGAAATAAAAGGAAATTAGACAAAAATAAGAAGAAAGATTTTTCAATTTGCTTTTGCGAAAACGAATGAAAAACTATATTTGCGCTAGAAAATATAACACATTTATGTTTTCTTTATATTCCTAAGGTTTGGCATTTTTATTTATTCAAATTTTAAGCAATATAAATTATGAACATAAATGAACATGTTGTTTTTCAGTACACAAAATTATTATAGCTTTTGTAGTCGAAAAATATTCTTTAAAAATGATTTATGTTGTAAAACCCCCGTGTTTTGGCATAAAATACTAGCTTATTGCATCACCATAGTATTTATTCGATTTTTTTTCATTTTCAACAATAATTTAATATGTAAATCCTCCCTTTTTCGCCTCTTACTTAAAACACACATAATAAAATAATAGAACAGAAACAATAACCATCAACAACTGATATCAAACGCACAACTAGGGAATATTTGTACAAACTAAAACTGGGAGGAGATTAAAAAGCACATTGTGTTTGTGGTTCGCCTTGGGGGAAGCGGAAGAGGAGCAGGAGTTTCGTGCAGAGAGAGGACTTGGACGGGGTTCAAACTATTGGGAGAGTATGTGTGGTTCTGGGAGGTAGGGAAGCCTTGACTGCCACACTTGTGTCTTATGTTATTGCTAAGAATAGTTGGTTAGTTGGTTGGCCCGGCCAAAGCCTCTTCGGCTGCCAAATGTGTTAATTCGAAATCGGTTTGCCGATCGGTTATATTAGTGGGGAAACCTCCGCCTTAAATTTGCTGTCAATGACCACTTAGTGGCGACCACTTACCTCATCGAAAAAGACCTGGGTCTTGCGGAGAATATGCTTCAGCTCGGTCAGCTCCAAGAAATTGCGCTTCAAAGCCTCAGCATTCTGATTCACCTCCCTCAGCTCGTTCTCCAGCTTCTCGAAGGTGGCCTGGAAGGATAGAAGGGCACAGAAGCCATACAAGTTAAGTCAGCGGTTAGACAGACGAGAAAGAAAAACATATCAGTTGCATATGGGTATCCCTTACAAAACTGTGTAAGTTTTGTTTTTTTTAAAGCCCACTCACCTCCAAATCAATCATCTCTCGTGGCTGAGGAGCCTCGGGACTCTCGCCAGTGTCCAGCATGGGTATGCCATCCTTCTTGATCTCCTTCTCCAGGTAGCGCAGCTTGCGCTCCATCTCATCGCAGCGGCGCACCTCATTAACGAACTTTCGCTGGAAGGCATTCACATCCGGATTGAGCTGTGAGGATTTAAGGGAGAATTATTTATTATTCAGGAAATTTGAAGAGGCACTAGTAATCAGTCAATAGACAAGTCCCACAATTTATGTTTCTAGTATTTGGGGATGCTTAATACTCACATCGCGGAACTGGACCAATCCCAGCTCGCCCAACTCCGAGACGCAGGCGTAGGCCGCCTCACTTTGCAGGAAGAGCTGGCACAGAGCCATCTCCTCGCTCCGGAACAGGGAACCCATCTTGGCAGCCTGGTATCTGAGAATGCGAAGGAGCAATAGTCATTTATTTATACATACGTAAATTAACATATGTTTGTGTATTTATGCACCGCACTTTCTCAGTTCAATTTTGTGTGTATATGTACTTATGTATATGTATTTATGATTCACGGTCACGTAAAAACCACGGCTGCAATCTGCCCATTTGTTCCCCCGTTCCTGGAAAGAATCGCGGCTTTGTCATAAAAACATATGTACATATGTATTCACTCCGATTTGATTATCGCTTTTGGGGCGGACGTCCACCCCTTCCCGACAACGCGATATCTGTAATCTATATAGTATATGCGGTCGCAGATTCGATTTCTATACCCAGCGAACGTATTGATTTTTCTCCGACGAGCGCAGACAAAAAGAAAGTGCTACGTTGGACCCGGATGCCAAAGGTTTCCGGCGGCCGAAATGCCGTTAAAACACCAGGTTTTTTAACTATCTTCTTCGACTTGAGATCGTCAAATTGTCGACATCTGTCTAGTTACGAGTAATTACCAATTCCTTAATAATATAAATAAATTCGTCCACAAATTCCAGCAAGAACCACCAAAGAAAACTATAATATGATTAGTGTGGCCAGTGCACAAGTAAAAAAGTTTTAAAGATATTCACAGGGAATAAGGCCCTGGTCTTTTTTAGCTGGATTTGGCTAGTTTTTAAATAAAATTTTAAATTTTAATCTTAAGGTATGTAAATATGATTTTAATAATAAAATATTCAATAAAATGTTGAAAGTATACCATAACATTGGAGAAAACACACTTAATGAGTGCTCATATTTCATATATGAGTGCTATTTAGCTATTTTGATTTTTAATGTATTTGTTTTATTCGAGTTTTTTAGGATAGTTAAACAAATACTTAGATTTTAATTATAATCACATATATTCATTACAAATAATATGAATAAAATATTAGCTAGAATTTCAATTGTCAGGGATTGAACCTTTTGTATTTTAGATTTGGCCGCACTGCTTCTTATAAACTTCAAACTAAACCGCCATTTTGCGAAGGTAAATAATAAAAAACACGCACAAATCAATTCCTTTGCATTGTGATCCACAAAAAAGCATAACAGGCCATGGATCGTGCAGCCACTTGGAAGGCGGAGGAGAAGGAGCACAGCGAGAAGCTGTACAGGAAGCTCCAGGGCTTGGCCCTGGTTCATCCGGCTTCCGACGAGCTGCGCAAACTGCTAGCCTGGGACATGTTCCTCAAGCCCAACCAGCTGGCATTCTTTCACGTGATGCACTACCTCTTCCGCCTGCTGGACCCCGCCGAGTTCAAGCGCCGCTTCTTCTGGCCCATCACGGACAAGAAGGCCGAGGCGAACTTCCGCGCAAGCACGGTGGAGTACCTGAAGCACCTGAAGGAGAAGCACCAGCTGCAGTCTTGGCCCAACATCCAGTCCTACCTGGTGGTAATGCCCGGCGGCATGCGATTCATCAACTTCCTGCTCGAGTTGGTGAGCTTCGTGATCCAGGAACAGATCAAGCTGCGCGAAAAGGCGCTCGCCCAGGACGCGGCCACTGTGCCGCCCAAGAGCGCCAAGGTGATGGCTCGTCAGAACGCGCTGATGAAGGAGTATGCCTCGGCGTATCTGAGGGATTTGGAGGAGAACATGGCGCTGTTGCGGCGCAATAGCCAAAAGATCCGTGGCTTCACTGCCGACATATCTGCGGAGGTAGGTGTGCCAGAGGCACAACTTCTAGATGAGGGCTTCCTGGACGAGTTCGAGGCCACCAATCGCCAACGACTGGAGCGGTTCGTGAACCAACCCGCCAAGTGGGCGGCCGCAGAGCTAGAGGCTCTCTGTGGTGTGAAGGAGGATATTGAACACTTCCAATCCAAGCAGGCAGAGCACAGCCAAAGCCAGGAGCAGGTGGAGCAGACGTTAAGGGGAACGCGAGGTTTACTTGACGGGGAAACCTTTGGAGGTGGAGGTGTGATATGTCCACGACAACTCAAAGTAAAAAAATAACAAAATTCCTCTTCTTCGCCAGACTTTTTCCATCAAACGGGCGGCTCTAAGGTGGAGGCCCTTATAGATGCTCTCAATCGTGTCAGCGGGTCAATGGCCGAACAACTGGATGCCCACGATCACTGCAACGAGTCCAATGCGTTCGTTTCCAAGGATCTTCAGGAGCTGCGCGAAGAAGTCTCCCAGATCGAGGGCCAACTCAGCCTTGTCCAGAAGGATCTAAATACGCGGCTGGCGGTCTTAAAACAAAAGGCCGAATCAAGCCAGGGGAACCAGTTAACCGGCCCGCCAGCTACGCCCCACTTCGATGCACGCCACCAAGGCATCGGAATGAAGTTCATATCAACGCCGCCCATCCGGATCGATTTAACCACTGGCAGTGGACGCAGTGCTCCCGTGCGCCTGGCTCTTCAGGGCGACTTCAATACCAAGCAATATGAGACAACATTCAACGGCAGCTTGTTGGGTAAGATGTTCATGTGTTTGCCTTCGGGGTGTAAAATACTAAAGGCTACTTCCCTCGTTCAGCTCCTGCTCCTCCACGTTCAGCCCGGAAGCCCAAGGACCCCGAGCAATCCTTGGTTGGAACCGATCTTAACACCACAATGAACCGATCCAAGATCAATGATCCCCTGCAAATGCTGCGCACCATCCAAAAGTACGCAGTGAAGCCCAGAGCGGCGCCGCAGCCTAATCTTTCCTCCTTGGGAAGCAAGTGGAAGGAGTTGCAGGCCTCCTTTGGCTTCAATGAGGAGGCTTCAGCTTCTTTGGCCGTCTCACCAGAGACTGTATCGCCGGCGACAGACGCCAGTGAGTGCACACGCATTGAACGCATTCCCCGAAAGTCCGAAACGAACACTTCCTTGGTCGCAAAGAACGCAGCGGTGATGAAGGTGCTAAATGCCTCGAGGAATACCCATAATCATAGTACTTCGCCTTCGGGAAGGCTGGATGCATTGGTGACTGGCCCACCTGCTGAAGGAACTCAACGAACGACTCCTCACATACGTCTTAATGACATAACTATGGATGTGAGTGGTGGTGGATCCCCTAAAACGATCAGAATAGAACCTAATACAATTTCTTTGCAGGGTCCAGAGCCCCTCGACGCCGATTTGAACACGGAGAATGAAATGAATTTCCTTAATATTTCCCGCAAATTCGATTTTGATCAAGGCGACGATGAGGATGACCTGCAAAATATCAGCGATAGTGTGCTCCGAGACATCGAAATGTAGCCCAAGGCATCTGGAGGGAGCGAGCAGTAAACCAGTATTTATTGTGTTTTTTTATTGAATGAAATGTAGAATTTACAAAATGAAATTAAACGGAATCTATAATCAAGTCCATAGTAATGGCTGTTTTGCAGAAAATTTCGGCATATATATAATCGAAAAAGCGATATTAAGTTCATATACATTTAAATAATTAATGGGAAAAAGATAATTAATAATAATAATAATAAATTTGCACATATTAAAGTTTTTGCTATTTATGATCAAACATTCAGTCCGATTTAAGGGACTATCCGGTACCTTTAGCCTGAATCACCAGGCGATTCAATTTAGCGATGCCCATGGCATAAGACCGAATCCGATTAATATAATAACAAGTCCAAGACACTTACGTTATTATTATTATTACAATTATCATCATCTTACAATGTTCTGCTCGATCCAGTCGAGATGCTGGGAAACGTCGCAGTAGATGACATAACCGCTTAGGTCGCAGTTTTCTCCCCGACTCGGCGCTAGGGAAACGATACCACGCATGACCCAGCGGTTATTCCGCAGGACGATCAGCGCTGCTCCAGAGTCACCGAAACAGGGACCGTACGACTCCGAGTTACCGGCACAGACCGTCCGTTCCGATATAAAGTCCTGGGCCTTCTTCATCTTCACGAGGCACTGATCCCTCGCCACCAGCCGCACACTCACCGCCTTGGGGTAGCGTGTCTTCTGGCCCGATTCATCGTATCCCCATCCGGCCACCGATCCGGTGTCACCTTCTCTCGGTGGCACGGGTAACTCAGAGCTCCACATGCAGAGGGGCTGAATGTACTTAGTGTACCATATCGGACCCTTCAGCACCAGCAGTCCCACGTCCGAGTCTGGGAGGGGATTCCCGCTGTACTGGGGTGGAGTGAGTACATTGGACACATCCACCAGTTGGGCCCCGGCCTCCGGGTTCTGGTTGCGGTCGTGCCGCCCCAGATAGACCCACAGCTGGCTGGCGGGCTTGCCGTAGATGCAGTGAGCTGCCGTAATCACGGTTCGCTTGGAGATGACGGAGACCACACACTTGTAGGTAACTGAGGAATTGCCTTCGAGAAGGATCGCCAGCCAGGGGTATTGACCCCTCGTAACTAGGTTACCCCCATGCTGGGTCGCCACAAAGCCCTCCTGTCCGCACTCTTCGAAGTCCGCCCGGACTTGGGGCTGCTGGACGGCCCAAGACAACAGGTTAAAGTCTATGCCTTGTGAAGGGTGATCTGAAAAAGGTACATTCATATGTGAAAGCTAGAACAGGACATTTTCAATATTACTCACCTTGTAAGTGTCTACAAAGCACCTCATCATTGAACATGAGTACGTGAAGTATGGGTAATCTGTTCTCATATTCCTGCAAATCTGCGAATACTTGGGCCCTGCCTCCATTCCGTATATTGGCAAGGTTTTCTTCTTCGGTCGGAAAGTGCTTGAGAAACCTGATACTATTCTGCAACATGTTAGAACTTAAAATAAACACTTATCCCCTGGCCGTTGCCTTGGACCCTCGCTCACCTGGCGGGGTACGCCTGTAACGAATGAAACCTTCCAGTCAAACATTAGCAATCCGGCTTTGGGGGCCTCGAAAAGACCGATCCACTGGCCACTCGGCAGCTGTCGGTAGGTGAAGAGCGAGCAATTGTGATTAGGTATTTCCAGCGCCCAGTTGGATGATGCACTGAGAAACAGAGCCAGTTGGGTCAGCCAATAGATCGTCATTTCTAAACTAGATCCGATGATGGTGGAGGCTGATCGAGAACTGAGAGTAGTAAGGAATGGCTGGGCTTACCCCCAACCAGATCAGAGTACTGATTACCTGTTCGGATTATGCTCAGAGAGAGAGTTTTGTGAGTGCAATATATAGAAATTGTATAATAAAGATTTCTAACTAACATGTTATTTTATTTTCAAACCGTAATAGAAATCTGATTTCAAGAGAAGTTTCGCCCTGTTGAGTTTTATAAGCAAGCATATTTCCGTAATATTTAAATTACTGGAATACACATTTCTATGAAAAGTAATGTAATAATATAATTATTATTTAATAAAAACATAAAGAAAAAATTATTTCGATTATCTGATCTTTGAAACCACTCAAACCTCCTAAGGTAAAAATGTTTCGAAGGAGCTCTTTCGAGGTTTTAAAAACAAATCATTAATAATTTGAATCTATTTACACAGAGGCTCTTTTCGTTATATTCTGTGCCCAAGTCTGATTTAAAATACTGTTTAAGCTTCAATAAAAAGCCTCATTTAATTTAAACATATAAATCAACATGGTTCTGTTTTTTTTTTACATTTTTGTAGCACTTTTTGCTAGTTTAACAATACTATTTGTGATAGACATGCAGGAATCCGAACTAATGCTTTCCAAAAACATTAGGCTCGGAGGATGAGCCTCCTCCTCCGCCACTGGCGGCGGCACTCAGCTCCTCGAGCAGCTCATTCGACTGGCGATGTCGATTGGAGTTCGAATTGATGTTGGAGTACAGAACATTTTCACTATTGAGGTTGCCATTGAGTCTGTGTAGGAGATGGGAGTTGTCACCGGAATCGGAATCCCCAACTCGATTTGAGTCCGTAGCGGGGGCACAGTTGCGACCGATCAATGAGCGTTGGAGTTGTGAAAGGCAGCTTGAACATATTATTAGTATTAAAAACTGTTATTGAATTAAATGTATTAATATTAACTTCATTAACTTCTTCGCTTTCTATATTATAAAATGCAGTACTTTGTAGACAGAAACTTTTGGTAAACTGGATTGGATACGAGTTAACAATATTCTTGTTATGTTATTGAGCTCGATACATACAATTTTTGTATGTATCAAATACAAAATTTCCTAATTTATGGACTTTAGTCAACTTAATAAAAAATCTGGAAAGATCTTAAAACATAAATTTATAAACTTACCGCTCCAATCGCCGTTCACTGTTCCAATCCTGCAGATCGTACAGATCCGTGTAGCCCAGCTCATTGCTCCGGGAGAAGTGGCCACCGTTGCCCAGCAGCGATGATGCGGCCGGATTCAAAGCCCTCTTGCCATTGGTCCAGCCCCGTGAATACTGGAAGGTCTGGCCCATGCAGGCCATGGACAGGGTGAAGAGGAACAGTGGCAGCAGCAGGAGACGCATCATGACGCGGAGGAGAAGGGAAGTCCCGGCACACAGGACTCAACACTCTCGAGTGGAATTGAGGACTAGAGATGGATACGCGTTCGAGGCACAGCTACGTCTGAGCCTAGGAGCCTCGGCGGCTGGGCTTTTATATTGATGCTGGCCATGGTGTCTTCCATGCCGAGGATTCTTGCTTCGATGCCCCCAGAAACACACACTTACGCAGATTAACCGGGATTATTAGCACCCAATTGTTTCAGAGTCGCCTCCGCACATATGGCCACGCCCACTCTGCGCCAGCTGGCTGCTCATATTGAATGCATTTGCTGATTGGAAAACTACCCGTTTTGGCCCCGCTTTTCACAGGGAAAGTTGGGGTGGAGGGGGCCTGGGGGTTGGAAAAGCGAAAGGCTTAAACTAAAAGTGGCCGAAAAAAGTAATTTGCGACCAGTGCTCGGGGGCAGCAAAGTGTCCGTTCAAAGCTCACCTTCAGATAATTTGATTTACGAGCGGATTTATGCGTTTCCAAAAATAAACATTTATTTTATTTAGGAGCCACAAATTGAGCTCCTCCAATCGCAGGACACTGCCCTGTTAATCCTTGCTAATTTTGGCAGAGCTTCAGGTCATGCTTGTGCTTAATGTCGCAGGAGGAACTAAGCCAGAATGTGACTTCGGGAAATAAAAATATAAATAAATACAAAAATATACAAGTTTTTTTTTATTATAATTAAATGTACAAAAGCTGACATAATTTAATTCATAGACTAGTTATTTCACTATCGGGCACATTCGTGCGGTTAGCACCGTTGGAACCATTAGATCCATTAGCATTTTGCTCGAGCTCCACGGCATTCTTTTCATTCGCTGCCTTTCGTCGTTTCAAAAGGAAGTAGCAAACACTGGGGTTTCAATAAAAATTTCATAGTTTAGTAAACTCTTCTTTGAACATATTTGATATGGAAAACTTACACAAAGACCAGGACATTGGGAATATAGAAGACTTCGCCAAAGAGCCAAATGGCACCCGGAAAAGTATCTACGGTGCTTTTATAAATCTCACTGAAGATGGGCGGGAAAATGAATTGGGCAATCGGTTCACTAATGCCAAAGATGGAGTACATTTTGCCTGAAATCAAAGTCAGTCATCAGAGCGCATTCTTTAGAAAAATATATATGACTTACTCAGCTCATCACCAGCCACAATGCTGGAACCGATGGCCTTAATAGCAATCACTCTCAGACTGACGAACATGTCCACCACTCCGGCCACGTAAAAGGAGGCAGTGGTGCTGGAAAAGGCCTGGGGAAACCAAGGAATTAAATCATTGACCTAAAAA
>JAEIHY010016506.1:0-56900 GCA_018904565.1 Drosophila tsacasi
GCCGTGCCCCCGCCACCGATGTTGAATGCGCGCGGCTACGTCGGCCGGGGCGGCACCAGTGCGTCCCTGTCCTCCGCCGGCGCTGTTTCCCGTGGAGGAAGCACCAGCAGCACTGCGACTTCTAAGCACGGCTACTCGACGCTAGACTCCATCAGCCAGTATACGAATTCCACCAACTTTGTGGGGAAGCGGAAACAGCACACGGACGACGATTACTTCGACGACGAGGACGAACCCGCACAGCAGCATAAGGACCTTGAGCAGGCCTACATACCGGCGCCGGGCTCTCCGGGAGCTCCTCCTTCATCGGCAGCGGCGGCTTCTTCCTCCAAGCAGGACTCCGATTCCGATGAGGATCCGCTGGAGCAGTTCATGGCTGGCATCAATCAGCAGGTGGAGAAGGAGAAGCGCCAGCAGCAGCCCAAGAGCCAGACGCAGGCGATACGAGGCGACATCGATGACGAGGACGACGAGGAGAGCTACTATCGCTACATGAAGGAGAATCCGAACGCCGGCCTGCGGGACGATGGCTCTGATCAGGAGGTGGAGTACGACGAAGATGGCAACCCAATAGCGCCGCCCAAGAAGAAGGACATTGATCCGCTGCCGCCCATTTATCACTCTGAGATCGAATATGAGCCGTTCGAAAAGAACTTCTACACGCAACACGAGGATATAGCGGCGCTGGACGAGGAGCAGGTCAGGGAACTGAGGCGCACGCTAGGCGTCAAGGTGACCGGACCATCGCCACCGAAGCCAGTGACCTCCTTCGGCCACTTTGGCTTCGACGATCCCCTAATCAAGGCCGTGCGCAAGGCGGAGTATACACAGCCCACGCCCATCCAGGCGCAGGCGGTGCCCACAGCACTGGCCGGCAGGGACATCATTGGAATAGCCAAGACGGGCTCCGGCAAGACGGCTGCCTTCATTTGGCCCCTGCTGATGCACCTCATGGACCAGCGGGAGCTGAAGCCGGGTGACGGTCCCATCGGTTTGATTTTGGCCCCGACCCGGGAGCTCTCCCTGCAGATCTACAACGAAGCCAAGAAGTTCGGCAAGGTGTACAACCTGAACGTGGTCTGCTGCTACGGCGGCGGCTCCAAGTGGGAGCAGAGCAAGGCCCTCGAGCAGGGAGCAGAGATCATTGTGGCCACGCCCGGTCGCATGATCGATATGGTCAAAATGAAGGCCACCAATCTGCGGAGAGTGACGTTCCTGGTGCTGGACGAAGCCGACCGAATGTTCCACATGGGCTTCGAGCCACAGGTGCGCTCCATTTGCAACCACGTCCGCCCGGATCGACAGACCCTGCTCTTCTCCGCGACCTTCAAGAAGCGCATCGAACGCCTGGCCCGCGACGTCCTCTCCGATCCCGTGCGCATAGTCCAGGGAGACCTTAACGAAGCCAACCAGGACATCACACAGTCCGTCTTTGTCTTTCCCAATCCGCTGCAGAAGTGGAACTGGCTGCTGTGCCACCTGGTGAAGTTCCTGTCTGAGGGCAGCGTCCTCATTTTCGTGACCAAAAAGGCCGATGCCGAGACGGTGGCCAACAACCTGTTGGTGAAGGAATACAACTGCCTGTTGCTTCACGGCGACATGGATCAGGCGGACAGGAACAAGGTCATCATGCAGTTCAAGCGCAAGGAATGCGACATCCTGGTGGCCACCGATGTGGCGGCCCGAGGCTTGGACATCCCGCATATCAGGAATGTGGTGAACTACGATATTGCCCGGGACATCGATACGCACACGCACCGCATTGGCAGGACCGGACGAGCCGGAGAGAAGGGTAATGCCTTCACGCTGGTCACCGACAAGGACAAGGAGTTTGCCGGTCATCTGGTGCGCAACCTGGAGGGTGCGGACCAGCAGGTGCCGGACGACCTAATGGAGCTGGCGATGAAGAGTTCCTGGTTCCGCAGCTCCCGTTTCAAGCAGGGCAAGGGAAAGAAGCCCACCAATACTCACACCGGCCTGGGCTATCGGGAGCGAGAGCGGGGCAATGGAACGGGAGCTGGATCTGGATCCGGGACGGGTTCTGGAGATAGGTCAGCCAGTAGTACCTCAGAAGGACCTGCGTCTAAGTCAGCTTCCAGTGCCGGCCCGGCCACCGATCGCTATGCGGCCATGCGGGAAGCATTCCGGTCGCAGTATACCAACCAGTTTAGGGCTTCCAGCGATCGGACTTGGGAGAAGACCCTGCCCGAAGCTGGAGTATTTGCGGCACCAATGGCGCCACCGCCAACGTCCTCGCAGGGTGCTGCCTCCTCCTCCACCTCAGCCAGTAGCAGCAGTGCCCAGGATGCCAAGAGGGCCAAGAAGAGCCGCTGGAATTGAAAATGCACTCAAGATGTTTCGGTTTATTTCTCTTCATATTATTTAATGTGTATTTGCTTTTGTTCCATCATTTAAAATTACAGCTTATGAACTAAATTTAAACATATATATATATATATTCCGATATATATTGTTCATTCATAAATATTACGTTAGTTAAATACTCGTATGTACAACTCTCTTCCTTGATCCGATCGATCGATCCCGCAAATCCAAATAAAAATCATTCATTAATTGTAATCTTGGTTATGTGTATTTTATTTTGAATAAAATCACATTTGCGCATCCCAACTGCCTATCGATATTCTGTTAATCGTTAAATTGTTACTCGTTACTCGTTAATCGTTAATCGTGTATCGCGTCGTTTTCCATTCAAGCGAGAGAAGATATCGAACTGGAAATTGTCGAAATCTTGAAGCTAAATTGTTCGTTAATCGTTTTTATGAAATATTGTTTTACAATGAAACCACTACGAATTTTGTTTTCTTTTTCGCTTTTCGATATATATATATGTGTTTATCCATATGTGTGGGTGTTAATATAATAATTTAATTACGTGTGTGTTCTTTGATAACATTGAGAAGAGATTGAGATTCATTTAACTACCACATCGAGGCGATTTTTGCGTAAATTTTCCGAGTTTTTTTTTGTTTTCTTTTTTTTTAGTTTTTGTTTCAAGCGCTGAACTGGGAATTAGCCTGGGCAAAGCTTAAAAATTTCGCTATATTTGAATATCATATCATATATATATTTTGTCCTTTATATATAGTTCGCGTATATATAAACTCTATTCAAAGACTCGTCGGTGTGTGGGTGTTATATATTTATTTTTGTATATAAAAATTGGTCCATGTTAACCACATCGTACGAAAAACATATGTTAAGGAGCAACTGAAGTCCAAACTGAAATATAGGAAACCAAAGAAAATTCAGGAAAAACTCAAAGGAACTGTGTGGGGAAAGAATAACTCAAGGAAAACATAACGCTTTAATTTTTAGTTTTGAAATACTTTTTGTTTTTTTTTTCTCATTTATTATTATCATTATTTAAATGTATTAATTAGCTTTGTGTGTGTGTGTGTGTTTGGGGGGAGGGGGTGTGTTCTTGTTGCCGCATATATAACATACATATCCATATATACAATATATTTAAGATCTAGCATTAAATTTGATTTACACTTTTAATAGTTTGTTTGTTTCTCCTCCTCCTTCGCTAATTATGCAGTTTTCTCGCGTCACTTGTCACTTAATTGTACACATTTACGGTTCTCTTCATTATAGTTAATAATTCTTAATGCTTCTCTCTTTGCTGGTCTTCTGTTAAATTTCGTTTAAATCCATTTATCTTTATATGTAGATGTAGGCTTTAAAAAATAATTAAAATTATGCAACAATTAAAATGTAAATGTTTTCATTTTATAAATGTAATAAAATTGTTGGGATTTCACTTGTATGTATTTTTATATTGTTTTTTGTTTTCGTATTTATTTCTCATTTTTTATGCTTTTGTTTTTGTCTCTCTGCTCATGCCTTGTTTTTTTATGTTTTTCTTTCTTTTGCATCTTTTTTAATACTTTGTAAACTGAGGCGAAGAAACATTTCGCAAACGAATTCCAATGTAAAGCAAAACAAAATGGAAACAAAAAATACAGAAAATGTAATTTTCAAATAAACGAACAAAGGACTTTCGGCTGCGTCGGAAATTACACATTTAAATTCGTAAATTTCATTGAAGGAATTTTTTATGCTCTCAACTGAAGTTTTTGTTTTTTTTTTAAATCTTTTTTATATGGTATAATGACTGTTTTTGTTATTTTTTTACGCTTTCTCTGGGTATTTATGTGTTTTTTTTTTTCGATTTTTGTGTTTTTTGTTTTTAGTTAGCTTTAAATTAAATGCCAATTAATTTAATTAATTAATTTTTAAATCACATTTCATTGTTTTTCAACACGGGCAAATTTAAATTTCCGCTTCGATTTTTCATCTTCCTTCTGTGTTGTTATTGTAATAGTTTTTCTTCCTTTTTTGTGTGTGTTTTTGTTGTTGTTTTTGCTGCTGCTATTGTTGGTTTGTGTGAGGAAACGAAAATGTTTGTTGTTGAAGTACGCGACTGGCTTCTAGTGCACATTTCATTAAAATTAATAATACTATATACAATTTATGGTATTTCTGCCATTTTTCAATTATCCATCATCTCTCTCTCTCTCTCTTTGTGTCTCAGCATGTCGAAGCCCATTTTGTAATAATTGTTTTTAAGGGGCTTAGTCAAATAACGTGGCCAGCAAGTCGTCGCTGGCATTGTTGTTGCTGCTGCCACTCGAGGGTGGCGTGTTAAGATCGGGCTGCGGATCCAGGTAGGATAGGATTTCCATGGGATCCACATCCTGCAGCAGCTGGAAGAGATAGAAGGGATTTTATTAATACAAATTGGGGGATGGAATATAGAAAAATTAATATTTTAAATCAGCTTTGAATTCATCTTGATGCATACAAAATTAAAAAAAAAACTCAAGCAAATCGTTTAATTTTAAATAGATTAATTATTTTTTATTTGAATATTTTCCTAGTAACTTTTCCCAATACTAACGTTCAGATCGTGCGCCGTATCATTTATGCCCGCTGCCGCCGCATCGAAACTCTGCAGCTCGGCGCTCAGATCACTTTCGTTGAACTTCAGCTGCGTTTGGCTGCTCATCAGCGAGTTGAGCAGCTGCTCCTGCTGCTGCTGCTGGCTATCGCCTCCTCCTCCTCCTCCGCCGCTCGACATGCCGCCCATGCGATTGGGCGTGCCCGGTGTCTGCGGCGAATTGTGGCCTGTGCTGCTGCTATTGTTGTTATTATTATTGCTGCCATTGCCATTGACGCTGCCATTGCTGCTGCCATTGGCATTGGGCGTGCCGCCGCTGATGGGTTCATTGTGGGAGCTGCTGACGCTGGGCGGACCGCCGGGTGTCATTGGATGGCTGGCTGCACCCGGTGTGTGCGGAGTGTGGGGCATCTAATCGGAATACCAAAAAGTATATGCTTTAGTTAATCTCTCAGGAGAGGTTTTATTTGTATTCCTACTTGATCGCTGAGCGACTTCTCCATGGCATTCAGTTGATCCAGGGAATTGACGCCGCCATCGCTGCCTGCCAAGCCGCCGCTGCCATCGCTGTGGTTGCCACTGAAGCCATCATAGCTGCTGCGATTGCCACTGGTTATGGGAAAGAATAAATAAATAAAATATTTGCGCAAAAAATACACTCAATAAAAGGACACTCACTGCTGACTGTTGTTGCCGTTGCCGTTGCCCATCATGTTGCCGCTGGCAATGGAGTTCATGTCGTGCATGTTGTAGGGACTCATCGCCTGCGCACTGTCCCAGGTGGGCAGCTGCGTGGAGCCCGGCGACATGACCTCCGACTTGGCAATATCGTCGCACAGTTCCTGCTTGATGCTGGGCGGCATGCCGGAGCTGGGGCCGCCGCTTCCGTTGGGATTCGGATTGCTGCCGCTGGGATTGCTGCTAGGAACATTCGAGGGAGGCGGGGCATTGGGCATGCCACCATTGTGCTGCAGCGCCCGCCAGTTGGCCGAGGAGTCGATGATCACCTCGTCCACGTCCGAGTTGCTCAGCGTGTTGAGTATGGCCCAGATGTACTGATCGATCTCCAGCGTATCGGTGATGGCCGACTTGCTGCACTCGGGGCACCGCCACGAGCCGCGCTCGCTGTTGATCATCAGATACGCCTCCAGGTCGAAGCACTGGACGTGCTTGCACTCGTGTCCCCTGGCCGGGAGTCGTATTCGAGACTTGGTGATGGGGCACTTCAATGAGATCTTGGCGCACTGCTGCCCACCATTTTGCTGGTTCGCCGCCTCCGATCCCGGTGTCTGGCCCTCGCTAGGCAGGCTTAGGTTGCGCTTGATCTTCTGCACGCTGTGCTCCAGCGGCAGCAGGTTGCGCTTGTGCAACGTCTGCAGCACCTGGCGCACCGACGGTCGATGGACTAGCTGCAGCACGAACAGGTGTGACTGTCGGACAAATGGTATAAATATTTAATTAGGAAATGTACTTAAAACTCATTTTCAAAAGCTACTTACACAACAGCAGGAACTGGCGGTCAGCTGAAGCGTATTCCTGCCCGGCTGGCAAACGGCCTTCAAGTAGAGCGGACGCAGGGCGGTGCTGTTCTTCTCGGACCGCTCGATATTCAGGGGCGTGGCATTCGCGGAGACGGTGACAGTGTGCGGCCAGTTGGTGTTCATCTGCCGGTCGTCCTGGTGGAAGCACTTCAGCTGCAGCTCCAAATCGGTTCTGGAAATTAGGAAATAAGATAAAGGTGAGGGAGAGGCCAAGAGTAAGGGTTATCCTTAAGGACATACCGGCACATGAGCGTGTTGTAGACATTCTGCTTGAGATGGAACACGTGATTGCTGACCGAGAGATTGTGCAGCAGGCGGAACGGAGCCAGGATGATGCCGTCGCGCACCGGGAATGTCAGTCTCATTTCTTCGCCTGCAAAAGGAGAGGATAATGTTAATTTTAACCCAGAAATATATTGAAAATTACACTTACTGTTGTCCATGGGTGGCTTAATGTCCGGATTGGGGCTGACATAGGGCACACTGCAGGCGGGTGTCAGCGGTGGCGTGGGATTGCCAGGAACTGGACTGTGCTGATAGTTTTGCTGGAAACTAAACACGAAAACACACAATAAATAACAATTCCCCTAGTCTTTAACTAAGCAAACTCACCCTTGAGTCTGGTAGGGAGTGCCGGTGGTGGCCACGCCGCCCGGACCCGCCGGGCACATGCCACCTGCCTGCTGCATGCCAGCAGCCTGCCCGCCGCTTCCCGGATAGAACTGGCCCTGGTGCGATCCAGGTCCGCCGGCTCCGCCGTAGCCCACACCGGGCATACCGCCACCGCCGCCGGATGCCTGGGGCATGAACCGCTGCTGGCTCATGCAGCCAACGGGACCGGGACCCATGCCGCCGGCTGTCATGCCACCGGGACCCATGGGTCCCATGACGGGACCACCGTTCGGACCCATTGCACTGCCGGCCGACATGCGACCATAGCCGCCATTGCCGGCGCCCATGGGTCCGCCGCGTCCGCCATAGCCGTTGCCAGCGCCTCCCGCTTGCATGGGCAGGGGAACACCTCCGCCGGCGCCGGGATGCATCTGCTGGTTGCCATACATCTGCGCCTGCTGTTGCTGCTGCATGGGATTGCCGGGATACATGCCGCCCACGCCCACGCCGCCTGCTCCGCCTGCCGCTGCCCGCTTCTGGGCCATGTGCATCTGCGGGTGCGGATACGGAGCCATGCGACGCGGCTGCTGCTGCTGCTGTTGCTGCTGCTGCTGCTGGGCTGTGAGCGAGGGAGGCGCCTGCTGTGGGTAGCCACCGTTGGCCATGCCCTGCATCTTGGCCATGGGATTCATGCCGCCCATCTGCTGCTGCGCCGCCTGCTGTTGCATGGGATTCATGCCCATGCCATTGGAGCCACCAACACCGGGGCCCATTGACATGTTCTGCATCTGATTCATGGGCGTCATCTGAAAGGTGGGGAAATTGAGTTTAAGGTTAGATTTTGCAAATATATTTCAGAGGGATTCCCCATAATAAAGCTATAACTTGATAATTCCTTATCTTGAGCAGTTCTAACAGCTTGTATTTTTATCAAACTCAAACTTAAATGTGCTTTTTGCTCTCATTTAAACTGGATATTTTTAAGTTCAAATTAATTAATATATTTTGGGGAATTACAAATAAATCTGGGAAATTCTCTGCTCTTTAATTATAAGGAAACATGAAAAGTCTAAATTCTTTGAATCTCGAACACTACAAATACAGCTCCCATTAAAAATTCCCAGAAAACTGAGGTCTCCAACACAGATAATTAGAATAAGTTCGACTTCCAATTAGAAAGTCTCTCACTTCCCCTGCAAAGCAGTTTCCAGAAAAAAACCTACGCTAGGCACTGTTTTAAGCAGATGATGCCATTTCCAGAAGCCGCCTTAAATATAAAACGAACCAATTAAGCGTAAAACATTTCAACGCTCAATAAAATAATGCTGCTACTGAGCTTGAGCGGATTACTGTCGCTTTGCTGGCAGGCACAAATTTGTTATTTCGGGAGACTTCTGTTTTCTTTTTCTGGGTGCAGTGCGAGTGATTCGATAATGGGCCAAGCCAGGCGGCGTTCGGAAGGCGAAATCTGTTTGTGGCCGCAAATGAAATGTCAACAGCTGGCCATATACCAGCTACGTGTGTGTGAAGTCATCCAGTTAACCCATTATCCCCATTCTCCCCCCTCTGCTACTCACTTGATGATGCCTCTGGGGTCCGATGTTGCCGCCACCGCCATAGCCCATGCCCATGCCTTGGCCGCCATTGTAGCCACCTTGGCCGGAACCGCCGTTCATGTACTGGGAATTCATGTTGCCCATCATGCCGCTGTTGGGGCCAGGATGCATGCCGCTGCCCATCTGGAGGATGAAGGAGAGAAAATGCATCATTAAACCATGATAATTATGATTATAATTGCTTTAAAACGGTCTAAGATCTTATGTGATCATATTCATGCTTAAGGATCCTCACCTGACTGTAACCTCCCATGGCATCCATGCTGGAAAGGTGTGACTGCTGCTGCTGGTGGTGCTGTTGCTGTTGGTGGTGTTGCTGCTGCTGCTGATGCTGCTGGTGGTGGTGCTGCTGACTGGCAGCCACCATGCCCGGATATCCCTGACCGTTGGAGGTGGAGCCGCCGCTCAGGCCGCCGAGCGAGGTCGATGAGGAGCTGCCGGCTGTGAACTCAGAGTTGGGTCCAAAGGTGTTGTTCAGGCTGCGCAGGCTGTCGCTGCCGACAAGGTCATTGCCCAGCATAAAGTTTGCCCCACTGGCCGCTGTTCTCTGCTGTTGCTGCTGCTGCTGCTGTTGCTGTTGCTGCTGCTGCTGCTGTTGCTGTTGGTAGGCCAGGAAATTGTCACGCTGCTGTTGCTGCTGGTACTGGTGTTGCTGCTGCTGGTTATAGTACTGCTGCTGCTGCTGCTGTTGCTGCAACTGTTGCTGCTGCTGCTGCTGATGGTGCTGGTGCTGTGGATCCACGCCGGCTGTGCTGGCACCTGGCGGTGAGATTTGGCCCCCTGTGGCTGGCGCCCTTGAGGAGCCCGCCTGCTGGTTCATTTCATCATTTTTCCTGCAAAAGTCGCAACAGAGACAACATCTCGGATTAGTAAGCTTTACCGCGGCGAAAAAAATGCAAGGACGTAGTATATAAATGGGCAAAGCCCGCTCTGTCTCTTGGTAAAACATGTTGTCCCAGTTTCATAAGCCCGAATTGAGCAGAAAAGATGTTAGAGACCAAAAGGCAAGTAGGAAATTACAAGCAATTTTGATGATAGAAAAGTGACAAATGGAGCAAATACAAAAAGAATTATACACCTATTAATTTGATTATATTCTACTTATTTTCTACATAATTAAAATAAATAAGCTTTGCTTTTTCCCGTCCCTTAAATAGTTCAAGATTACAAATTTCACAATTTCAGGATGAGTTTGGGTAAAATTCAACTGATAATTGTGTGATTTTCCAAGACTTTTTCGGTTTACCAAGAATTCAATTCTATTTCTGTTGGCAGCTGTTCTTTTGTTCTTCGTTGTTTTTTCTACGTTCTCTTATCTTGTGAGACGGTTAGTCACATCGCAGAACTGAGAGTTGATTCTGATTCCGAGTTGGTTTCTGGCCGCTTGGAATCATTATTCGACGACCTTCTCCATAGATGATGTCAGCCCGCGGCAGCGGTGATGGGGTGGCCTGAGGCTTATGTTCGTGATTTTACCCCAGTATCCCTGGAACACCCGCTTCTTGCCCGCCTCTAACTACCTTCTAGCACCCCTGGCAAGTGTGCACCACCCAGCCATATCTCCATCATCGTCATTGTCAACGTCATTCATTGTGCTGTTGCTGTTGCTGTGGC
The DNA here is from genome assembly GCA_018904565.1 of Drosophila tsacasi. Lineage (NCBI taxonomy): Eukaryota > Metazoa > Arthropoda > Insecta > Diptera > Drosophilidae > Drosophila > Drosophila tsacasi. The sequence goes on from JAEIHY010016506.1 coordinate 10,311, forward strand.
AATTGCAATTGCATTTTCCATCTTCTCCATTGCTTATATTTCCCATTGCACTTGTTCGCTCATTGCCGGCGACTCTGTGCCCCTCGATTTGCTGTGACATTTAAGCCCGAAAATGTCAAATGGGCTCAGGGCTTAGGTTTGTTTCCACCGCCTCGTCGTAGCTCCTCTCAATTTTCGTACCCCTTCGCACTCTCTCAATCCATTAGAATTGTTTTCGCATTCGCTTTGATGGCGCGACTTTTAAGGTAAAAATAATTAAGCATATTTGCCAGGCAGACAATAAACAATATGAAGCATATATGAGCGCGAAACGCAGTGCGAATGCGAAGCAGAAATACACATCAAATGGGAATCGTTTCGAAGAGTCGAAAATGGAAATACTCTAAGCTAATTATATGTTTTTTTATTGTTAATATAATATATTAAATGTTTGTTTAATGATTTTTCATTTAACAAAAAGTAAGTAACATATAATCTCAAATTCCATAAAATATATATTTATTAATGTAACACCCTGGCGTATACGTAACATTATTCAGATATATTTTGTACCCAACGGCATTATATAAATTAATTAATTTAATTTATTGAAAACCCTATATAATTTCCAGCAGTGCGTATACGTAATTTCCCTCATTTTTATCATATTAAATATTCTAATAATAAATTAACCCCTTTCTAAGGGTAAAATCCTAACCGTAACACCAACAAAAAATCGCACATTAAAAATATAAAGTAACACGCTCACAATAATTGCGCATCTACAAAAGCGGCTCAACGCAAACACACACAGCACAACACAAAGGCAAATAAAGTTGGAAACAAGAAACAAACGAAAAAAAGGAAAAACATAAATAAATAAAACAAAAAAAAAAAATTAAGAACAACAAAAAACGTAACAAAAGCAAAAACAAATGCAGCGGCGAGCGAAATGCAAATAAATGGCACACTAAGCGATTGGCTGATAATCGCATGACGAAAAGCCCGAGCCGAGCCGGCAAAGTCTACACAGATCGCGGAGAATTGTCAGTGTCGGCGGTGGGTGGTGGGGGGGAAAAATCATGGTTGGGGAGGCGCACAAGGGGGGGAGTGGGTAGCCAGCCAAGTGAACCTGTGATTGCCGCGAGACTGTGACGATAAATTAGCATCGAGCCATCGGCTAATGCCAACTGCGGAGAGAAGAGAGTGGAGAGTAGGGGATTGGAGAGAGGAGAGTGGAGAGCAGAGTGTAGGGGGGTGGAGAGTATAGAACGGAGGTAAACAGAGCAAAGCGGGTCATTAGGTCGAATGGAAGAGGGAGGGAGGGAGATATTGAGATAGAAAAAGATGGAATATAAACATGGCAAGCTGGAGGGGATTTGAGACTACAGTGATCACTCGTTAAGAGAAGAATTGTTGTATAATTCTAGAATTGTAGAGTTTGAATACTGCCGAGAAACACCTCATTTTTTTAGTTTACAAATTCAAAATAAGAATATTAATATTTATGATTTTAAGAAAGAATATGTTCCTATATTTTAAGTTCTCTTGTTTATTCGAGTAATTCTGCAAGACAGATTCCTAAGATTCCAATTTGAGTATTGAACAATTTGAATACTGCCAAAATACATACAAATTCTTAACAATAAGAGAATTTTGAGTTTAAGGAAATACCCCTTCTTAAAAGTAGTTCTTCAAGACAGATCTCTGTGTAGAGATGCCATACCCAGAATGGCGTTATGTTTTATCATCAAGAATATGCACTTAGAAACCGAGTGACCTTCGCCGAGTTCGGTGATAAAAACCAGCAGATGTGTTGGAAGTTATAGAAACCAAGATAGCGAAAAAAAGGAGTCAAGATACAGTAAAGATAAACAGCAAAACCCACCAAAAACAATCTGAATAATTACTGGGAAAAGGAGAACATATGATAATATATATTGGCGAATGGAGAGTTCCAGTGGGCAAACACAACCAAGTTGTGCACTTGCGATCATATAATAATCTTGTCATTATGTGACTGGCACTGCGAAAACAGTTGGCAAAAAGTACTGAGAAGGGGTTCCTCCTCACCCCCGAAAGGGGGTGCGAGAACCCAACGACTACGATCTCTGATGACGCCGCTTTGCTTTTGTTTCCCAGTTTTCCCCTCAGCGAGTTCTCGTCGTAGCTTGCCGCCGCCTTTTGTACTTTGATTAGATATAAATTTCTTCATTGATTAGATAAAAATAAAGCAAAACAGGTAACTCGCCAGGTGGAGAGATAGCAAAAGGGGGAGGCAGAGAGGAGAGGAGACCAGCGAGCAAAGTTTAGAACCACTGAAAAAATCAGTTCAGAGGCCAGCCGATACACGTGCTCGAAGATATAGCTTCATATCGGAATCAGTGCACGATCTCTGCACCTCCCTCCCCTCTCTATAGCTCCCCCCCTGTTTGCTTGTGTAATTGTAAATTGTGCGCACTTTGATTTGCTGTGGTAATAAAAATTATTTCTCATTTGGCACACGAAATGATTTCCGTATGTCAACCGGGCAGAGGCGGTGTTTAAAGGTTTTTATCAAGGGGTAACATTTTTTGTTCGCTACATTTGTAGTTATTTTTTAACGACTTATTTTTCATACTTTTTATTTTAGGGTATATTTTTTGCAATTTATGTTCATTGTTTGGCTAGATTTTTCCAATATGAGTTATGGGGCTCAGACAGCAATGCGACACTCGGCTTGGGTTTGAGTTTGGGGTTTACATCCTTTCGGAGGACATGTATCTGTCTGCTGCTAGTCTTTATTATGCTTTATAAAAAATACAAGAAACCCCCACATATATTTTTTTATCTGAATTTTCCCTATACTTTTGTTTTTATTGTTGTTTGCGTGTGTTTTCCTTTTTTTGCAGCTCTGCTTTGCCTTTTCGTCTTGTTTTTCTTTTTGTATTTTTTTTTTATAGTAGACGACAGTTGGCGTCATGTAACAAAGCAAGTAATATATACACAAAATGTATGTGTGTGTTTTAGAGGCCATGAAAAATAGTGAGACACGTGCGTGGAGCAAATGACAGAACAAAATGTTTGGAATAAGTTGTTTTTCGCCTTTGGGAGAGGGAGGTTTAAATTATATTTGCAGGGGGGAAAATAGGTATAATATTCCAGTATTAAAATTTTGAATTTCAAAATCGTATTCTTATAATTTTAGATGAGATCTATGTTATATAAAATCAGTAATTTTATTTTTCGTTAAATTTTTGTTTTAAATAATAACAACTATTGATTATTACAATTTATTCGTAATTTTTGTTGTTATTGATTATCCCAATTGTTTCTAGTTTATTTGAATTTTTGAATAGCGAAATAATAACTTATTTTTCACATTTTCTTCAAGTGCATCTCCCTTTTTCAAAAGCAATATCACATCAACAATTTTTGATTTGCTCTCTTGGTTGTTTTCTGTGTTGCCATTTCATCCGTTCAATCCGCTGCCTGTTCTGCCCCGTTTTTGGGCTCATCATTCACTCAAAACTCCATGCCGCCCCATATCCTGTCATATTCTTTATTTTCCCCTTATTGTTTCTGCGCTCCCAACCCCCTCGCACCGCTGAAATGCGTTTGACAGTTGTTTTTCAAGGGTGTTTGGGCCAGCGAAACCACCCCCCCACTCCTAGCGGGGCTGCACTTTTCGCATATCAAAATTTCCTTCGCTCTTTCCAGTACCAATTTTGAGTTGGCAGTTGTCGTCTGTCGGTTTTTTTCTCTGCCCCCCCCCCTGGATCCATTTTTTTCCATATTGTGTTTGGGAGGTTCGTTTTTTAGTTGCTTCTTTTTTTTCTGCATTTTTTTTCAAGTGAAAACGGATGGTAATAATTTTTTGCGCTTAGTTTTTCAGGACTTTGTGTGGCATTCGAATTTTGACGGCGCCTGCTGGTATGCAACGCTTTTTGTCGCCGCGAGCTCGTGTGCTCGAAAATTCTTTTGGCTCTCTCCGCCTCCCCGCCACCCCACTCTGAATTTTCCGCCGCCGTCGAGTTTTCCTTGGCCGACCCGATCGCTTTCATAATTCATCTCTGCCTCGCATAAATTGCAATCTGAATGAAAATACAAATAAATCAGCATAATAGACTCGACCCCGGCAAATAATAATAAAAAAAAGCAAGCAACCACCAGGAGCTGGCAGCCAGCAACCCTCCGCTGGAGTGGATTTTTTTTCGGGGGTTGAGGGGTGAACACAATAAAAATCGAACTGTAAANAAAAAAAAAAAAAAAGAAAAATAAAATAAAGGCGAAGAAAGAGCTGCGGCAACAAAAAAAAGCGAAGAGAAATCGCACAATTTTTGATTAAAAATCCCATGCAAATAATACAGATGGTCAGCAACTCGCCATGGATGGAGGGGGTCTTTGAGGGTGGGGTACTTTTCTGAATATGTGCAAAAACATATTCCGCATATTCCCCCTGCATCCACCGCCCCGACCGCTATTTCCCTGACAAAATGTTTGCCTCCAACTTTTGTGCTCGGTTTGCATTTTGCGGATTTGCAAATTCATTTTTATAAATGTTTTGCCGCTTGTGGGCTGTGCTGCCGGAGGGTGGCTGTCCCACATGTGGTATGAGTAATATTTGAAATATTCCACCCATCCTCCGCACTCTCCACCCTTTTTTGTGCATGTTTTCAGCACCTGTAACTGGCTTTTATTTATTGGCCAGCCCGAACGGTTAGCTGATGTCCGTTTTTTTTTCTATTTCTCCCAGGCTTTTGTTCGGCTGGAAATTGCGTATACGCAATGTGAGCCGCCGGCCCTAAAAACATTTTCAATATTTTTGAGGCTTATTTGTTGTTCTGTGGTGCCGGGTTTTTTTTTGGTTGTTTGTAGCTGCTAATTTGCATAGTAAAATGTAGGATTGCCAGGGATTATAGTTCAGTGTACAGTGGTGACGCTATTTCAATGATATATTATGGCGACACTCTGAAAAATATAATTGGGAATTCAGGTGGAACTTATTCTCTAACTTTTAAGCTGCACTTGTCGGAAAATTCCACTCGTTTCTCGCTGTGCAAGTGCCATATTATTTAACGTTATGGCATAGTTTGTGGCCACTGTGATTGGCACCACTCAGAACAAAAATATATACAAACAGGTGCCGATGCATTATTCAATTCGGAAATTACATTTCACTGTTTGGTTGGTTGTTCCCTTTTATTTATGTTTGTTATTGTTGTTGTTGTTGTTGCTGGGTGTCTGCTTGCTTGTCCTTGTGGCGTTGTAACCGAAATCGTTTTGATGGCTGGCTAGTGTCGCCGTCGAAGTCTGCTCGTGTTGGCGATAAACAAATATACAAAGAAAAAAAAACTAATGTAAAAAAAACCCTAAACAAAAAGCGCCTGTGGTTGTTGTAACACACGCGCTAATCAGGTCGCTAATGGACGCGACGCTCTACCAACACACAACAACACCCCCTTGCACCTGGCCATCCCCCCGTGACTATCAATCAGCCATGTGTGTGTGGTTTTTGCACACCTTACGTAGCAAGTTTTTCCTTTTTTTTCGCCGCGATGTTTTGGGTTCGATTTGGCTGGTTTTGCTTTGCTTATCTTATCTATGGCGTTTTGCTCAAACTAAATTTATGCCAGTACGAAAAAAAGGAGGAAAAATGTACGGAGAGAGAGGGACTTGGTGCGATCTATTCCATTGTCATCGGCTTCGTTGCGTTTTTGGCATTTATCTAATCGCCAATTAAGCAAGAAAAAACCCAACGAAAATCATAAACAATCGGACAGACATAAACATTAAAAATAAATCGAAGGCTGCGACTGTCAACGCTCGCAACAAAAACAACAGCAACAACCACAAAGCAAAATCCACAAAAATAAATGTACAATGAACAAAAAAAAGAAGCTGCAATAATTTTGTTCAAGTATTTTTGCGCACACTCACACATTGAGGAACATGCATAAATCACATTAAAAATAAAACAAAACAAAACGAAAATTGCAACAGCAGCGAGCAAAACTCGAAGCGACTCAAAACCCAACGCATAAATCGGAGGAGACGTCGACGCCAGCGTCGTACTTGAAAACCAGTTTCGAACAAAAATGTCTACTGAAGTACAGCTAAATGACAACAAAATTGACAACAACAACACCAGCAACCAAAATAAAACCAACAAAATGTGTTTAAGAAAATGCTAGCTAAAAATATTTGCCATCGGAAAAAGGTTAGACAGAAAATATATGAAAATGGGACAGGAAGCAAGGCGATTGATAAGGCCTACTCGCACCTAGCTGATATGTTGAGAAGCGCAGAGAGAAGCGCATTCCGCAGTGTGAATATCACCAACAGGTGGAGACACCTACATTAACTCCCAGTTGTTTTTTCAGGAAGCTAACAAAGATCTAAGAATAAATTCAATGCTAATTTAACCATAATAAACTCTTTGCGATTCCAATGCTTATCACGTCACCTTTTAATGCACTGCCTGGTTTCACAACAGCTTAAGTGAACCCCGCCAAGATTATTCCAGAAGAACGTCCATTTATCAGCTGTTGTACTCAGTTTTATAGTGCTAAACATATGGTTTAAATATATATATATACTTGCACTCACTCACTTCCTGAGCCCTAATCAATTCTTTCCCACACCCCACACCTTCACCTTGATTACTTTCCATTCACAAAAACCAAGCGACCATTTTGCGTCGAATTAGTGCTGAATGCAGAGACTGACGTACTAAATGGAGGCACTACCTGACCGTAAATAGCGATAAGCAATTATCGATAGCCGAGAACCATTTCTGCATACCTAAACGCGATTTTATGTCGGCCAAAAACAAGAGCAAAAAGCAACACCAGATGGGCAGTATGTACTGAGGTACAGGTAGGTTTCATTCAGCGAGTGAAAATTTCCATTGTTTCCATTTTCGGTTGCAAAACGAAGCAAACTATGTGGTAGTTTTGGGTTCCATGGCTCTTGTTTGTTATTCTTCCCTATAGATATAGTACGATCTGTGGTTATAATTAGCTTGTCAGTCGCCCCCCGCCCATACCCATGGCTGATAAGAGCTGGTTACCTCTGATTTGGGTCTCGGTGCGGTGGGTTCTCTGGGCCCATCGATTGTGATAGTACCTATGGTATGGCGCGGAATGGTATTTTTTCGGTGATTGTCGGTGGCCGGGAATGCGGTGCTAGTATAGTTATCTGTGCGGTTGTTGTGGCACTGCTAAGCATATATTTTACTATATCTATGCGAATGTGTGTGGGTTGCCAGTGCGGTCTAGTTTTGATATCAGGTTCGTTCAGGGGCTTTTAATTGGGTCGTTAAATGTTTTCGTTGCGTTTTGGGAACTTTTTATCATGTGACTAAACGAACTCTGAATGGAAGCGTATCGAAACGAATCGGATTGGAGTGCGAGTGCGAGTGCGAGTGAGAATGAGACTCTTCAAGGTGCCTCAGCGAAGAGCCCGAGGCGAAAAGTCAACTGCTTAACCCATTAATGCCCAATCAAATTCAAATTGTGTGATTAGATATGCACACGAACAGAGTTTCCTCTCGGTCTGCCTCGGTCTCGGTCTCGGTCTCGATGACCTTCAGTCTGCCTTGATGAGGGGTTCAAGTCGCCTTGCTTTAGGGGTGGCTTCGGCTTACACATGTAACTATTGGCATGCCCTCGAGTGTTTTACGGGGGTTGCTGCTCAGTTTCCAGCCCCCGTTCTGATGGGTTTATTAATACCCAGACGCTCCTCCACTCGCTAAATTGTTCCATGTATGTTTCTGTTTGTTTCTTTCGGGGTTTAATCACCGAGAATGCAGAATGCCGACTATATACACACTCACCCTCCCTCCCCTGTCTAATGACTGAGGGGTTGTTGTTGCAATCGCAGCCTTTTGCGATTTGCAAATGGTTTTCCGCGTTTAGGTTTTGTTTTTCTGTCATTTACTCGTTTGTATCACATTTTTATTTCCCGTGTGAAAATCGCAAACAGATGAGCGAGCGGCAAACAGGAAGTGGCCAGGATGGATGGATGGAAGGAGAGAGTGCGAGAGTGAGGAAGTAGAGGACGTATATTCCCCTTACTTCCTTACTTTTTAGGTAGCAATTCAAGTCTAAACTCTCTAAAGTCCTTTCGGTGGTTGCTTGATGGGTTGTGATTTGGTTGCCTCGGTGGTTGATTGATGATTGTCTCGCGCTCTGTTTCCCCGAGTTCCTGTGATCCTTTTTTAGGCCGGGAATGAGGTGTCTAGTGGGGTGGGAAAGGTGGCGAGGAGGTAGGTGGTGGTGGGTTGATGACATTAGAGGGTGTTTACGATAAGCTCAGGGCGTTAATTAACCGTTAGATTGATCTGGCAACCGGAATTTTAAACTGTTTTCATGCAGCGGAAAATTGAGAGAATTGCAAGTGAAGTGGCTACAAGAAAAAAAAAAACTTTTGGTAAAGTGATCATCTCTGTTGTAGTTATTTAATGGGAAATTAAAATACATAGAATTGTTAAATAAATTGATATGTTTTAACAGCAAATTGCTGACAGATTTCCCTACTTCATTTCATTTTATATTAATATTTAAATGAAAAATTCCATTTTGTTTCTTATGTTCCTGTTCCTTTCCTTCTCCAAATTTTCCTTCAACGGAAGTGAAACAAAAAGACATTGCAGATACCTTTTGCTGAATGGTTTGCCTACGGTTGATCTTCCAAGAAGGTTAATTTTCATCTCATTGGCATATTTCGAGATCATTTTCCACCGATCTCGATCCATTATTGTTCGGGAATCTTCCAGGCAAAAATATATATGTACATATTTCCCGTTTCATGGGAACTCCCTCTCGTCTACCTGTTCTCACTTCGTTTGGGTTAAGCGGAGCTGCGACTATTGCAAATGGGTTAAGGTTTACCTGGGGTCGGCTTTTTTCCTCTCCCTTCGCTGTCTCTGTACTTCTCTCTGTACCGTAAGACGTTCGACCTTTTCTTTGTTGCTTTCATCTTCTTCGCAGCGATGATGAATTACAAGCGAACCGAAAAAATGTCTGCCGAGAAAACTCCCATTGTGTGTGAGGGGAAAATGGGGAAAAATGCGTGGCATGTGAGAAAACGAAAATCGAAAAAACGGCAAACAAGATACGGGAGGGAAAATTGTTGTAAGCTGGAGTGGGGGAGAGGTCTCGACGTTGTGTGGAGTGACCTTTTTTTGGGTCTATGAATTTTTTTCCAGCACCTCTGCCCCTTTTCCCAACGCACACACACACACAAAACTATAAGAAACCGAAACAGAAACCGAAGAAGACGCAACAAAACACACTCACACACTAGAAATGGGCGAAAACATTGTCGAACTGAGAAGTAAGTGACAGACTTGAGTTGTTTTTCAGGCAAACGAAGCGGATCGTTGGGAAAATTTCTTTCTCGGTATCGATATGCCCACTTCCACTGCAACTACATACAGCTGGGGTCAAGATTGTAGTACTTGGAAGAATTTAAGGAGCTAATTAAGTTAGTTTTAAGAGTGAATAAAAAAACTGGGTTCAAAGAATTTTTTTAATGTTTTTAAACTCTTAAATTGTATCAATAGAAAATTTATAAGCTCGTTTCCTTAAGAATATATTTCCCACAATTACAATACAAAAATCAATTTATTATTGTAAACTGAAATAAAAGTAATGCTGACAAAAATTTGTTTTGTTTTTTAAGTCATAAATTAACTCATTAAAAATTGAAAATAAGATTTAAGATATATTAATATATTTAAAATAAATGGTAAGTAAAACCAACAATTTAAGGTTGATAATTCGAAAGGAAATTGTTGTAAAGCTGTAATTTAATAACAAAAAAGGTAAAATATAATTATAATAAAATATTTTCCTATATAAACATAAATAAAAACGCAAAGTAACCTGTAGATATCTTTGTATCTTTAATCCATTATCTTAACCGCAACTGTACGCATCCGAACCGCACTTCTAGAAAACGCTTCAATGGAAAACTCCAGTTTAAAATACCTACGTACTACAACAAAGCAACAGCAGTGGGTCGAATTGTTTTTCTTTTTTTTGCCTAAATATCTTCGAGTCTCTGAACTGAATGGTTTTTCTTGGCTTCTTCCCTTCAGATACATTTCGTGGCGTATCTGTGTGCATGTTTGTGTTTGTGTGTCGTGTGTCAATTATGGGTCAGCTGTGCGTGAGAGCGAGGCAGCGAGCGAGAGCGAGAGAGAGAGAGACGGCTGAAGAGAGAGCTTGAGCGAGGGGGCGGTTGTTGGGAGGCGGTCCAAAGAACAGCTGATTTGGGAATTCGGCACCAGAAGTCGGTCAGGAATTGATCTTTTTAAAGTGTCTGGGAAAGCCCTTGGATATTGGGGGAGGAATTCAATTTTGACCAATTTAAATTAAGTGGAAAATGTGTTTCTATTGAGTGAATAAATAATATTTAGCTTAGAAATTTGGTATACGAAATATTTACAGTCTACAAAATTGAACAGCTTGAATAATTATTAAGAAATTGTTTATAAATTGGTAAATATGTATTTACATCTTTTTTTTTTAATTGGAACTTTGAATAATAATTAATTTAGAGTTTAAGTTAAGCTTAAAAATTTTTTAAGATATAAAAAATTAGAAAAGTTATCTTGAATAACAAAAACATTGACGAAAATATTTACTGTAAGTATATGTAAAGGTTACAAAATTAACACAATTGAAACAAAATTTTTATAATAATAGAATTTAAATGAAAAAAATTCACATTAAATTATTGGAATATTAAAAAATATAATGTTTCCATAAAATCAAATTTAACATTAACTAATTTGGTATATTTGAGTTCTAAAATTCCCCACTAAACAAACAACGATATTCTGGCTTAACTCAGAATTGTCTAAAATATTCGTTGAAATGGAAACATGTTATAAATATGATTTTTCCTCACAAATATGCCCCTTAAATATTTATATGCACAACTCTTACAGACTAATTAAACTACACAACTATTAATATTATTATTAATATTATTATGAGTCAACAAACAACAAACAAAGCATAAGAGACACGAAAAAAATTTACATAAAATATCTAAAAACAAAAGCACATTCCATTTAATTATTTTCTGGGTTTGGTTTTTGGTTTTCCTTGAATTTTTTGGTTTTTTTGTAATTTTGATTCAAGCACAACAATTAAAAGTTTCTAGTGGAGAAGAAATAAAATTGTTGATATGGCCATAAAGAATTTTTACTTGTTTTTTTTTTTTGTACTTTGTGTGTGTTTATAAATTGTTTTATTTTTAGCCCAGGTGAAACATTATTTTTAGCCGGGGCAATTTTATTGACTGGCGAGTTGAGGAGATACTCGGGGCAGGCGGCACACACAAAGTTGAAGTTAAAAAATTCTTTTGGCTCATTTGCTGTGATTATTTTTGTTTTGTATTTTTTTTTTTATTTCGTTTCTTGTTTGGTTTGAAGTGGAATTTATTTTTAGATATTTTACCTAAGTTTTCTTTTTCTTTTGGGTTTTATGGCAACAGCGCGTGGTGTATTAATTGTTGTTGTTGAAGTTGTTGTTGGTGGTGCTGTTGTTGCTGTTGTTGTTGTTATTTGAGGTGGGGGACAGGTGCAGCAGCTGCTATGTGCTATCTCTTTCCCGCTAAAGTTGTTGCTGTCTCTGTTGCTGCTGCTGTTATCAGTTTTATCACTGAAGAAGAGTTTTTCTCTGTTTTGGTTGCACTTTTCACTAGCTCTTTGTTTTTTGTTTTTAATTTATAGATTTTAGAGGGGTTCTTGATTTTTTGTTTATTGCTTTGGAAACTTACTTTTTGGAATTGCGCTTCGTTGTTTGTTTGGAATACATGGGAATTTTGTCAACAATCAATTGCATGGCATCAACAAATACATGGGGCAACAACACTTGTGTTGTTTTTAGCTGTTGCTCTTGGAGTATTTTTGCTGTTTCTTTTTTTTAGGGTTCACTGCAGCATTTTCAAACACACGCTCTTTCTCTTACTTTTCACTTTTCCTGTTCACTTTTATGCTGATTTGTTTCTTTCTCTAATTTTCTTTCGTTGCGTTTTTTTTGTTTGTTTGTTACGCTTTCACATTTGTTGTTGTTGGGATGTTGCACAAGTTTCTTTTTGTATTTTATTTATTTACTTTTTGTTGCTGTTTTGTTTTTTGGTTGCCTAGCAAAAGTGTTGGAGTTTTAAAAATATGTTTGTTGTTGTTGATATTTTTTTAGAATTTGTGCGATAATACTGTTGTTGTTGTTTAGTAGTAATCCAAGTTGTTGCGCCGCTAACAGGAACTTTGGGGCACTTAATCCAAGAAATGTGTGCTCTATGCGGTTTGTTTACGTTTTTTACGCTTTCTCGTATCTTGTCACTTGTCACTTAAACGTAAGTTTTGTTTCTAATTTTGTTGTCACTTGAACATTCGCGTTTTGTCACTATGCTGCTTTCTCGTAATATTTTCGAAAAAATGACGTTGGTTCTCGCGACTTGTCAAAAAACTGTGTTTGGTTTCACATGAGCCGTGGCTTTGAGATTTTTGCCTGGCCTCTCGATTCGATTCGAGACGACAACGTTCGACGGCAGCCAGAAAGGAACTGAATGAAGTTGGCAGCTGAGGCTGACATCCGGCGACCGACTGAGCGACCAAGCAATGGCGGTGGCCAGCAGCTGCCGAAGCGAACCCGAACTCACCCACACGGCAAGCCGAACACCGAGCCGAGTGCGAAGTACAGTTCGTTCTCGCAGCGCACAGTGGCAGTTTAGATACTTTAGATACTTTAGGGTTTAGGTATTTAATGTTTTAAAAACAAAAACTAAATTCATTTTGAAGAATAAATATAAAAATGTTGCAAATTTTTCTTTTTGACCATGCCGGTCGGTTACATATTTTACCTAAAAATCGACCGCAAAGTGTGAACTTTTCTATAAAACTACATATATTTTTGCAACACAAAAGAGGTTCAACTTTGAACACCTGCAACTTCTCAAATACTGAACCGATTTGAATCATTTTTTGGAGTCAACCCTATTGAACTATTGTCGAATTCAATAACAAATTTTACGATACGTTGTCATCAAAAAGTTGATTTTTGCAACGTATCTCTATCTTTCCGGCCATTGTGCAGCGAGTGCTGTGAGTGCTACGAGTGCTGCTCTCTCGGGTTGATTTATTTCAGGTTGGTATTTCGTATTTCGTATTCATTTCGGTCTGTTAAGGGGCGACGACGCGCGAGCACTTAAGTAAAATAATAATTATGTATACGTATGTCAATTTGTTTGACTTCTTCGCCTCGCGCTTCCCTACGTTTTCTACTACCATTTCGGTTTGGCAGCGTAGTAGTAGATTTTGCTACCCTTTTCGAGAGTCTCTCAGCCTCTTCAGCCTGTCATTTATAGGACATTCTCTGTGGTGCATAAAAAGGCAGTAGTAGTAGGTAGTAGATTTTCTGCTACCTTTTGGTACAAAGCGGGCAGCTGACATTTATTGGGTTTGTTTTGAAAGCGTTTAATGGGTGCGAGTGTACGTGTGTGTGTGTCTCAGTGTTGGCGAGTGTGTTTGCGTTAAGTAGATTTTTCAGCACATTTGTCTTAATTGTTGTGATTTGTGGTTGATTTTTGAATGATTTACGGCGTGCGCAGCGCCGGGCGGGATTAATTGTTTTTTAAATGTCAGCAAAGGATAACTAATAATTACTATATTTATTATATTTTTAGGCTTAAAATTAAAAATATTTAAAACAAATAATTAGAAGATTTCTTACGTTATTTTAAATTTATTTAATAAATCAGAAAACTGTCAGCTAAAAAATTTCATTTAATTTTCCCCACTTTAACCCTTTAAAACCTTGGCAATGGAGTGACCGCACAATTGATATACTTTAATTACCCGAATAAAAAACATTTAACAATTTAATCTGAGCATATCAATTGCCCACACTCGCACACACACAGTCTCTCACATTTCACGCTCTCGCGCTCTCTTGGCAAAATCCACTCCCAATTTATCACTCAATTAGCACGGAAAAATGTAGTAGTGTATTTACTACGCTTCTGGCTCGCGCTCTCTCTCTCTCTCTTCCAGTCTCTCCTTCTCGCTCACTCGTTGCCTGTGCGGCTTACAGCCATCTCTCTCGCCGCTCTTGCACAGCGTGAGAAACTCTCTTTCTGGTATCGGGTGTTCATCTCAATGAAATTGTAGCATATTTGTTGCCATATCGAGATTAAATTTTCAAAACACAAACGAGCACAGCACGCGAGAGAGGGAAAGAGAGAGGGAGAGAGTGTGCCAGAAAGAGAGAGAGGAAGCGCTACGCTACCAGCCAAGCGAAAGAGATGGCTTTATCCGGAGAGAAAGAGTGAGGGCGAGTGAGAGTTCGTTTGTATGCGTGGCTTGTAAGCTTTTGTATAATGCTCGAGGTGGGGATAAGTGCGGGGGCGGTAGGGGAATGGGTGGTTGGGTGGCTGGGTGATTTTGTGGGTGGTTCGCTTGGGGTCGCGATTTATTGATGACGCCAGCGTCGACAGAGACGCCAACAGCGACAGCGACGGCGACCGTGTTAATGTGTTTGTTGCTCTCTGGCATAAAATTATGTTTTATTTTATTTAACATGCTCTGCCTCGATTTTTGGCAGTCCTTGTTGTAATTCTGATAAAATGGGGGGAAAGGGGACGAGCGGCGAGGGAGAGGGAGTCCTGCCGCCTCTCTGCCCAAAAAGGAAGTCTTTTTATTTTCCAGGCTCGAGTGCTAAGCAACAACAACAAAAATGGCAACAACAACTCATCGCGATGATGACGATATGATGGTAGTAATGATGATGTTGGTATGTTATGTTGGCAGCAGACAGCAGCAGCAGCAGCCTCATTGGGTTATGCTTATATGGGTTTGTATTTTCGTATTTTTTTTTTTTACTTTTTTTATTTTTGTATTTTCGTATTTTGTATTTGGGTTCGAGTTTGAGTTTGAGTCGAGTTCAGGCCCTGCACACACATATTCACTTGGGTGTGAGTGGTGTGCCTGTACAGTGGTAATTCACAAAGTAGCAAGGATATATATTTAATTGATTTCAATGTGAGTTATTAAAATAAGCCATTAAATTAATATTTAATTATCTGTTTTTCATTTTATACAAATTTACGGATTTTACTAACTACAAATTAAAAAGTTGTATAAAATTCCAAGAGTTTCTAAAAAGTTAACTACAAGATCAGTTTTTTTAAAGATGTAACTTTTAGTTATCTTCTGAGGTTTATTTAAAATTAATTTTGGGGTATTAATTAATTTGTCGTAATTCACATAATAGCAAGGATATATTTAATTGATTTCAATGTAAGTTATAAAAATAAACCATTAAAATATTCTTTAATTTTCCATTTTTCATTAAATAAATTATTTATTATTTTACTAACTAAAATTTTAAAAGTTGAAGGAAATGCCTGGAATTTCTAAAAAGGAAACTACAATATCAGTTGCTTTTTTTTTTAAATATGTACCTTATAGTTATCCTCTGAGGTTTATTAAAAATTAATTTAAAATTTACCAAGTTTTCTTGTATAAAATTCTGATGTAAAAATAAAATATAAATAAATATCTTAGTGCTTGTATGTGAGATCTTTTCTTTGCCCAGAGACTCAGGACATGTTTAAAATATGTTTAAATATTTGTTTAAATCGATACATTTTAAATATTAGCTGCTTTCTTAAAGTTCACTTAAAAGCTCTCCATAAAATAAGATAGCAGTTCCTAGTTGCTGGAGGATCCTTACAACATTACAAAGATACTGAAAACTTTTGACTAAAAACAGTCTTGTTCTATACAGTTGATATCCTTTTTAATTAACTTCAATGTAAACTGCTCTTGTTACCCAAGTTATGGTTATATTGAGGGTTCACTGTGCTGACGGGTGTGCGTTTGGGTACTGTGTGTAAAAGGAAGTGTACTGCGTTGTAGGCCGTCGTCATCGTCATCGTCATTGCTTTCCGCTGCTGTTGTTTGTGCTGCTGCTGCTGCTGTTGGTGTTGTTGTTGGTGTGTTTCTGTGGTTGTTGTTGTTGTAGTTGCTCCCTGTGTGGGAGCATCATCATCATCAGCCTCGTCCTGCGACCTCCTTCTTTCAGCCTACTCCCTCGTCTCCTGCGCCTTGTCCCTTCATCCTGCAGGTATCTGCATCTGTATCTGTGTAAATGCGTTGGTTGTTGGCTTGTTTCGCCGCCGTTCCTCCCCCGTTGCCATCACATCCTCGATCATCGGTTCCTTGCGGGCTGCCTACGTGCGTTTGTTCGGGTGCCGTGTGTGTGTGTCGTTGTTGTTGGTGGTTCCTGTCCTGTCCCTCTGCCAGGGCCTGTGACTGTGACTGTGCCCTGAGCCTGGGTTCCTATTCCTGTTACTTTGGCTGTGACGAAGCACTGGAACTGCCAAATTGCTAAACAGATATAAAACAGGGTGTCCCAGGCATGCGTGGGGGGAGTAAGTGAGTGGGGAGGGGATTTTAGCTAATCATTTAGCTAGTTAAGAGATGTTTTTAGTCAAGGACAAATTAAAAGACGGCCTTTGGAAGGAGCCTCTATAGAAAATAAGATAGATTTAGGATGTTCTTAAACAATAAAATACTTAAAAAATTAATCTTTGCTCCAATTCTCATTTAAAAGGTCTTAAGACAAAACTAATAACTCATTTTGGTACTAAAAACTATTATAGGGAAGGCATTAAACATCTAAAGCATTAAAATTAAGTCTCCTCTGTCCTTTAATTGAATTAAAATATCAAGTCCAAGTCTATTTTCAAAGAATTGTCTCAATTCCGACCCGAGACTCACCCTGTTCCGGTGGCCAAAAACGGCTGTAAAAACAATTTAATGGATAAAACGACAAAAATCTGGTTTTCACAAAAACCAAAAACCCAACACAGTCAACAGCCAGGAGCAGCAACAAAAGCAGGCGACGAAAGCGTCGAGGGGGCTGGAAAAAGGGGGGAGTTAGGAAGTTGCTGTTGCTCTGCTGGAAGAAGAACACTCATGGGAACAGCAGCAGCAGCGCCAGCAAAATACGTAGCCGCAATAGCAACAGCAACAACGGCCAGCAAAAGCAGCAGCAAATGTTGAGATTACACTAAAAGTAACTGCCAACAGCAGCAGCGACGTCAGCAGAAGCAGCAGCACCAGCAGGAGCAGCAGAATGCAACGCAATGAGAGAGTGCAGCACTAAAATCAATTATGTAGCCAGCGCAGCAGCAACACCAAAAGCAACAGCAGCAGCAACAAAAGCAGCAACACCAAAAGCAACAGCAGCAGCAACAACAGCAGCAACACCAAAAGCAACAGCAGCAACATCACAGCGACTGCAACAGCAGCAGCGTGAAAATAGTGGTGAAAAAAGGATAAAAACAAAAAGATAGATCAAAGCAGTCAAGTTACCCGACTATAAGATACCCCGTGTTATAAATATGGTTTTACTCATTTACAAGCTAATATGCCTGGAAATATTTTAATTAAAGCAATTTGGTTAAATAATAATAATTATTAATAAACAAATTTGATGTTATTAAATGCCCAAGAGTTTAACGAATTCATAATACCCTTTAAACGACTGAGTGTAGGGTAAAAAAGCGAAATAGCAAAGCAGGAGACGATAGCAAACAAAAAAAGGGGGCAGCGACAGTGGCAGAAGTAGGGATAGCTAGAAAGGGGGGAGAGGTAGTTGCCTAGGCGGGTGGAGTGGGTGGAGAGGCGGCGGAAGGCCGAGGGGGCGGCACACAAGTGTCTGTTTGTCGTTTCGTCGGTCAGTCGGTAAAAATATGTTGCGCATTTGCAAGCGAGAGCGACAGAGAGGGCCAGATGACGAGCGACAGAGATAGGAGGCGACGTCAACTGCTGTTGTAACTGTTGTTTTTTGTTGGTGTAGTAGTTGTAGTTGTTGTTGTTGTTGTTTGGGTGGCTGGTAAAATGCGTGCAAAGGCAAAGCCAAAAAGCAAAGCAAAAAATAAATTAAAAGGAAAAGAAAAGAAATTAGGAAAATAGCTTAAAAGCGAATCTTGAAATACACTCAAAATGCTATTAAACTTCATGTCCCAAGATAAAACAATTTTAACAATCTTAAGATATACAACAATTCAAGAATATCTTAACAGCATCTTCAACAATAATTTCAACAATTTCAACAACATGAAAAGAACAACAAGTTCAACAATTTCAACAATATCTTCAAGAATATCAATAATTTCAACAATATCAACAACATGAAAAACTTTGATTTTATAACCGTATCAACATTTTCAACCAATTTAATAATTTCAACAATAACAACGACAAAACAATGCAAATTTAGTTTAATTGAATTCAAATTTATTAAGGATTTTATTTTCTTATTCTAATAATAAGTTATCATGTTTAACTTTAACATCTCATTGCATTTAAATAACATTAATTAATTATTTAGTGATTAAATTAAGAAATATCTACAAAATCTATTTCAACCAAGGCCCAATTAATACCAAGAGGACACCCTTACAAATGCTAATCAAGTGCTAATCAGGAATGTATGGAATACGAGAGACTAGAAAGGCTTTAAAAATTAAATAGCTTACAATTTTAGGGAGGGTACCAAAAAAGGTATAAACAAATGCAAACAAAAAAAAAAAAGAAAAAAAAGAAAACAAAATGCTAAATCCAAAAGCAGCAGCAGTAGACGATGAACTTTGCTGGCTGCCTTTGTTGTTTACTGGCTTTTGCTTCTTGCTGTTGGCTGGTTTTGGGTCTAAGGCAAAGACACCTTTCCACGTGCAGGTCTGCACCACCTTGCCCCTTTCCCTGTGCCAGCCCCCCACCTGCCACTACATACCCCTGGCCGGCAGAAAATAATCAGCGAAAAACGTAGGAGAAAAAGAGCGTGCAAAATTATGCTGAGTGCTTGGCTGGCTGCCACACAAAGTGAAAGAAAGGCAACGACAACGACGACGTCTTCGCCGCCTCCTGCACTGCCCACCGTTACCCCTGTTTGGCCCATCAAACTGCAGCTTTACACGGGGGGAAAACATTTTCATTCTTATATCAGAATGAGCCTTATTTAGGTTAAAGTTGTGAGAATAGAGAGAATAGATTATCCTAAACTGGAATATATGAGTTATCTTAAAGGTTGAAAGCTAAAATTAAAAAATATGTTAAATTTAGGGTACATGTTCAAAGAAATATTACCACCGAAATGATTAAATGATTTTAACTTAATTTACTATTTTAAATGGTGTTAAGATTTGTAATACATTTTATATTACCTTCTTATATAATTACAGATAATTATCTGATTACAATCAGCGAAAAAAACTAGTGTTCTTAAATATTAAAATTCTTGGACTGCATATGAAATATTGTTCAATAAAAATAATCGTTATATTTTTAATGATATTTTTACAAAGATCCAAATATTTTAAAAATTATAATTGTGCAATTTGTAAAGAAAATGTATTTTACTGATGAAAGCATGTTTGTTAAATTTTAATTTCTTGTATTACTATGTTACTTAAAGTCATTTTTAAATACTAATCTGTTCTACAAATTATTTAAATAATTGGCTTAAATAATCTGGCTTCTGGCGTATTTTTTTCTCTGTGTAAACTCACTCCCCCTCTCTGTCACTCTCTGCATCTGCTAAGCGAGAGCATAAATACGAGTAAAAAAAAGGCAGTGAAAGAAGGAAAAATCAAGGAGGGATTTGGGTGGTGGGGCAGGGGCAGAGGCGAAGGCGGCGGCGGCGGTGGTGGTGATGGTGGTGGCCAAGGGAGTGGAGCGGGGGGCGCTTTGCCGGCAGATACTTTGAGATTTCCCCCCTCCCCACCGCCACCGATGGCCGCCTGTTTTCATGCATTTTATCAGTCGACGCTGACGATTTTCTTGGCGTTTTTATTTTTATTATTTTTTTTTTCTCGCTCTTTGCTCGGTTTCGTTTATGATTTTTATTATTGTTGTTGTTGTTGTAGTTGCTGTGTTTCTTCTCTCTGGTGTTTGGTTTTTGTTTTTATTTGGGTTTCGTTTTGGGATTCGGTTCGGTGTTTGTATCGGGCAAATGTATCTGGATCTCTGTATTTGTATCTGTATCTTTATATGTGGCGCTGCTGCTGGTGCTGCTGCTGCTGTTGTTGTTGTTGGTGTATCTCTTTTGTATCTTTTAGCGCTGTTTTGAGTTAAGCAATTGATGGATATGGTTTATTTATAACGCTTGGCGACCGAAACCGAACCGAACTGAACCGAGCCGAAGGAAAGGCTGCCTCGTCGCCCGAATATCATCCACAAGCCACCGTCATCATCGTCATCATCGTCATCGGCTTCATCGCTTCGAAACGCAATCATCGGCATCGGAATTCCGACGAGCACAATGAGTGCGGACGTGTATCTGAGTATCCGTAAGATACTTTACTCACTCACTCGCAAAGTTCGCTCGCTGGCTGCGTTCGATAAACGTAAGCGTAATAATATTTTATTGAAATTTGTTTTCTTGCCTGTACTTGCCCAGCTCTCTCTCTCTCTCTCTCTCTGTGTATTTTCTTTTTGTTTTGGGTGCACGGGGAAAAATGGGTTGATCATTTTCTGTATTATGGTAATGAATATATTTTTAAGGAGACATCAATTTGGGGAAAATAACTGATTTGAAAGATTACTTGTATAATATTTCATTAAGCATTTAATTATAGTTATCTTTCAATTGATAAACTTGTATAAATAAACTATATACATACAGATATAAATTACTTGGCTTTTTTTTAAAAAGGTTCAAAACTTATTACCTATATGCTAAAAATCTCCCTACTACATACAAATCTTCACTTACCTTTAATTATATCTTAAATCAAATAAATGAGCTTAAACTTTTTGCTCGGTGCATTTGGTAAGGGGTATTGAGGGGCCTTCATTTCTTTTGTCGTTGCTTTGCTTTTTTTTCTTTTGCGCTCCACCATAAGTATCTGTTGGATAAATATGAGGTTAAAGCGCTGCCTGCTGTCTGTAGTTTCCTCACTTCAGTTCACTTGCATCTGTATCTGCGTCTGCCTCTGCTTCTGCCCTGCCTCTGCCTTTGCCCCTGCCAATGCCCCTGTCCCTGTATCTGAATCCGTACCTGCAGCTGTATCCGCATCGGTATCTGTGGCTATAGATGTTGCTGTATCCGTATCTGCATCTGCATCTGTATCTGTATCTGTATCTGTGGGTCTGGGCCTGGAGTCGAGTGCAGCGCATTTTGATTGTTCGCCTGCTCTTTTGATGAAAACATAAATATCACAGCGCCGCCGAGAGAACGAGAGCCGAAAAAGAAGCCTCAAGACATCCCAGAAGTGGATGTGATGTGATGACGATGATGACGATGGAGGGGAAAAAGAAGCACCATCGGCATTCCTAGCCCAGCTCGCTCGATTCCTGTTCTTGCATTTGGAATGAATGAAAATGTTTTTCCCATTTTCCACCGAGCTCTCTCTCTCTCCCCCTCCCTCCCTGGTTTCTGGTTTCCCTTCGAGAGTTACAACTGCTGGGTTTTCGTGTTTTCCGTGTGCGGTAAATTGATACGGCCATGCTGGCTTAACACGGGGCGTATGACTTCTCTATTAATAAGCCTAATTAAAGCCACGAAAAATGCTATTAGTCTATGCGGTTTAATGCCTTAGGGCGAATCGAGGTTAAATTGAAATTCATTGAGGATTAAATTAGATTAATTTCGATTTTGAAGTTTTTGAAAAATAATATCGAGTATCAAAGATTTAATCAGAATATCAGGGGTAACATGTCAATATTAATTTGATTTTGATTATTTCAAGGATAAATAATATTGAATAATATATAAAATAAATGTTGAACCAACCAATTTAAAAATAGAGCTATATATAAACAAAGAATATAATTTTATTTCCCACCGAAGAACATCGGATTGCCATTGTTTTCGATTAACTAGGTATAAATGCTGCCACCAAAGAAATGATTGAACAATCCTAAAAATAAACCAACCAAAAATCAGGGAGAAATCCAAAATTTTTGTATGGAGGAGCGAGGAGGTCAGAGCAGTACTCTGCCCCCTCTTCCCCTTCTCTTCTCCCCTCTCAGCCCTTGTTTATGACCTCTCCTCGAATAACTTAATAATTATTCATGCAGTTTACCCAACGCAATTACAACAACAATGGGGAAAAGAGTGGATGCCACATGCCCACGCTTCAAAAGCGAGCAACCAGCAACAACAATAAATTAAAACAACGATCAACAACAAACAAACAAGCAACAACAACGATTACACCAACAAATACAACAATGAGGGAAGTGCGTCGTTGTACATAAACGAAATCGAAACGAAACGAATAATAAATAAATGAGTACGGCCGAGGAAGAAGGAACGACAAATACTTTTTATATAGTTGAATGACTGAACCAACCCGTCAACCAACAACGACAACAACCAAAAAATTAACACACAAAAAATACTTATGCGCAATAACAACAACAACGAACAAACAACACCAACAACCAAAATTACCTTAAAAACACCAAACAAGCGCTGAAAATAAGTAGAAAAAAAAGAATCGGAAAATAAAAATACATTAAACGAAATAAGATGAATACCAAACAAATAAAATATTTATGCGTTGCATGGCCGGGACAGAGACAGAGCGAGGGATTGTATAAATGGAGGCGAGCGAGAAATTATGCCACAATCAAGTACAATACACAATAACAACATCAGCAGCGGGGCACAACAACTACTCCACAGAGCAAACAACAACCACAAACAGAGAGGAAAATTCCTCTCAGAAAAGTGCGTGGTATAAATGGGGAAATCCAAAAGTTAGAGATGGAAACGTGATGAAGTTTCTCTGGAGATTTAAGTTTAAAGGAAAATTAGGTCATCTTTATTAATTTAAAATGCTTATACGGAATATTTCTGTAAGGTTCTGGGGTGTTGCTTGGTTATTTTTCTAGCCTTTTTCTTGGACAGAATATTAATATATAATTATGAAAAAAAAAGAAATTAAGATTATTGACTACTTTTAAGTTTTTAAATACGATACTCAAAACATATAACCAAATAGTATATATAATTTATTTAAATGTTATGCTTAAGGTGGGGACAATTTGGTAAAATGTCGTGATAAATTTCTTCCACGATTTATGTATTTCAATGTAATAATATACAAATTCTAAAGGTTTAATAAATAAACAGAATAAAAATAAATGCACTCGAACTATTATTAGACCCCACATGAATATCGACTATCATCTTCTAGATCTAATCAAATAGTTCCAGAAATTTTCCACCGGTGCAGGGATCACCTGCATCCCTTGCATCACCTGTATGATAATCCACTCACGAAGTCATCGCTCAAATAGATCAGATAATGTCAGATCGGATCGGTTTAAAGAGAGCAGAGTAGATCAGCTCCAAAAACAAAACACTCACACAGAAGGCAGATGACGATGTTTCGGTTGACGATGGCCTGCCCAGGGCGATACGAGAGCAGATCATGATCATGATCAGCGGTCAATGATAATTCCATTTCGTTTTGTTTCTGCGTTTGCATCTGAATCCAAATCGGAATCTGAGTGACGACTGTTCGTTCTCTATATCTCTGGCTGTGCATCTTTGTATCTGCTCTCGAATGCATTCCATAGATACACAAAAATACAAATGCGGCTACAATAAATAATAAAATCCAATGAAGACGAGGGCGAGATACTTTTGGAAATGGAAATTGGAAACGGGACCAATGCAGCAGCTGGGTGTAGGTAAAAAACAACACGGTCCACGGTTCATGGTCCCTTACCCTATTTTCCACACCGTTTGATGATGGTGAGTCCTCACCCCAACCCAGAAAACATTATCGCTCATCACAATGCGCGGAGATAGCACTTAGCTTGAGCAATTACCAATAGGCGGCAACACCTCGACTTCACTTTGGCGTCTAATTGCTTAACAAAAGCTTCAATTAAACACTTCAAAGAGCTTATTACAAACCAATAAACCGCACCACTCACTGAAAGAATCCGCAGCTCCTGAGGCGGAACGCGCTTGACGACTGCGAGTGTCAAGGATAACACACAGATACAGATACAGGGAGAGAAAAATAATGGGGTGCCTTGGTATATATGGGAAAATATTAAGACTTTTAAATACTATATTTGGAAATATGGAAAATACTTTAAATAATATATATAATATATTATCTTCAATTTAAGTTCAAAAATCCTCTTTTTTATAAACAATTTTAGCCAAAATTTTCTTTTCCTGTTGAAATTCAACAGCTCACAGATACAAAAGTACATACACACTGTCGCGGAACAAAAGAGAGCACGCTCCACACTCCATTCAAGTCCACTCCATCGATGTTCTGGATGGAATGGAATATCGCTTTACACACATGATAAGTGTCATGACTGCGTGGCCCGATAATTGTCTGTTTTGTCTCGTCTGCTGTTTTCCTGACTGCCTATCCGCCTCTGTTCATTCTCCTTTGCCCTCTCTCTCTCCATTCTCAGTTCTACTGGGTTCCTGCTGCTCCTGCTCCTGCCTGCTTATCCTGCTCATAAGGGCACCGCAGTTGTGCCTACTTGAGGCTACTGTTGTTCCCTAGTTGACAAAAGGCCACAAGGCTGTCGCGGCGAGAGCCTCTTTTGATATGCCCCTGTGCGGTTCGGTTTTAGTGGTGACTGATCCTATCTGCAGTCGAAAAAAATATATATTGCTCTTGAGTTGAGATAGTTTAGTATGTATGGAAATTCTTAGAGACAATTTGTATGCCTTAAAGGTATTTATTACCTTATTTGGGGCTCAAGAATTGATATTTAAGAATTTTGTACTGATAAATAGAAGATTTTTCATTAGTTAAAGAAATTGTAATTAAAATTGCATTAATTTAATAAATTATTTTGCTCATATTTAAGCTCTTAATGAGCCTAGATTCGAGTCGTAAATTATTTATACTTCAGAGTTGCAAAAATATTTTTAAAAATTTATTTCGTTCACCAAAAATTTATTTTTTATAGGAAAGAATATTTCTCAAAATGTATTTTGAAAACAGACAACGCATTTTTTATATGAAAAATAATGTTTGAATTTAATTTTTTGCATAATATAAGACAAAGATACTTTTGGTGGTGTCTGGCTTCTCTATTCTGTATCCTCCTGTATATTTCCCTTTGTTTCCTTGGCTCCCTCTATTCTCCTGAGTGCGATCACTCCTGGATAGCGTTTTATTGGACTCTTAGCGGTGTCTAATGTGTATCCTGTTGCGCTGACGCAGGGTGTCTTATCGAGGGAACATCCTTGTTTGACTACCTGAACAACTTCCGGCTTGGCTGAGCGGCCTCCTTGGCTGCACTCCACTTCCCCGTCTCTGAACTCATTTGCATCAGGCGGATGCCAAGTCGAGGGGTAGATCATGACAGCGAAACGGAATCTCTTTCAAGTCAAAGCTCAGGCTCGGAATTATTTGAACAACAATCATCATCATAATCACAATAATAACTTCCCTGCGTCGTCGCACATGTTTGTCCGGGTGTAAGGGTTAAATGTGTCCCCGGCGAGGTGTGGGTTGTGCACACCCCTCAACTCCTCCCTTCTTCTGTTCTGCAGCAGCCCCGGTATTATGTTTTTGGGTTCTGGGGTTACTTCGGGGTGCATAATGCCAGCCTTCTTTGAACTCTTTTTGCGTCATCGTTTGTGATTAAATAAAGCCAAAAAAAAGCACGAGGATACATGTGCTCGTATTTATATATATAAAAATATATATATACACATGCTCGAATGTATATAGGTATACCTAGAAATTTATGTATTTTTATTTGAGCTTTTACTTTTCATCAGTTTCGCTTGTTTTTTGCTGTTGCCGAAGAAATCCTTTTCTCTCTTTTCGCTTCCTTTTTTTGGTGCGTACACAAAATGTGAACCTTTTTTCTTTTGCCTTCTGCCAGGGGTAGGGGGTGTCCCCGAACACACGCCAAACGTAACCTCAAAGGGTTAAACACGCAAAACGCAAAAGCTAAAAAAAATTGGAAAAAAATAAATACCGAAAAAGGAAGGACAGCACAAAAAATATGAAAAGCAATAAGCGGCCTTGGTCGAGGCAGGGGAATTAGTATTCCGGGGTGGAGCGGTGAAGAGGTTGTCCAATTCAAACCTTATGTAAAAGGAATAGCCTGGACGGGGCAGGATAATGGATTAAGGAGGGTGCCTGCATGGAAATATTAATAAGCTTCGATTACAGCAAAGTACTTTGTTTGATTTACAATTCCTGTCGAGTACATTCCCCTGCTTATAATCTTTAAAATTATGCGTAACCCAAATAGCCGCAGGTAAAGAGTTATTTATTTATATAGAAAACCACAAAAGAGGTGGTATAATATTTGGATAACCCAAAGCCCCCAGGAAAATAAATAAATTATTCATCTATAACAATGATTACAATAGCCGATCTGGAATTCGACTCAGTTAATCCACAGACGAATTCCAACTGAAAGCTCCATTCATGAGGAATTCTGTCTAAACAAACATTTAGATTGGAATCTTTCGAGGAAGTACCAAACCCACAAAAAGGGGTGTCTTGCCGACTTGCCCTATTGTTGTTCCGCTTCTCTCGCGGCGAGATCGCTTCATTATCATTGAAATCGCGCGCCGGCATTATCAGATAATTAGATGGAACAATTGTCTCATTTATCTACACCAAATAACGTGTTGTGTGTCAGGGTCTTTACATAACCCGAAACCGAGACTGAGACCCGAGAAAAACCCTCCTCCCTCCAACCCTCTTTGCTTCGGTTTGTTGGGTTTTCAGTAAATTTGTTTGCTAATAGAATTTGAAAAGAACATTTGCCACGGAGGATAAGGCCTGGGCCCGCGGGGTGGATAAGTTGCTTCGGTATTACGCCATACCTTTTGTCAGGGTCTCCGAATCCATGACCGTCTTCTACTCAGCCTCATGGAGATTTCTCCTGTATTGACTTGAGATTATCGCACGCCAGGGTTAAAAACTTCCAATTTAAATTCAATTTCCGTGCAAAATGGTCAAATGTCTAAGGAACAAGAGAGAGAGAGAGGTAAAGTAAATACCAGGCACAAATAAAAAACCCACCACTTAAGGGTTTGCCAACTGAATCCGGAATGCTGGATCCTCAATCCTCAATCCTGAATCCCGAGTCCTGAATCCTGCCGCTGAATGCCAGCCGGATATCAGAGCGCAGAACGAGAGAGAGATAAACAAGGAAGCCAAACAGGATGCATGACCATGCAGGCGAAGTCACTTCATTATCGAGATTATCGGCGCAACTTCCAACCCTGCCAAGGCATCAATCCCTCAGACTCTTCATCTACATCCGGGCGAGCACACAGAGAAAATGGTCTACGAAATGAGGTGATTTTTAACTTCTTAAAAAACTATTTTTCTGTTAAGTCATTTCTTAGATTTCAAGTTGTTTTTAGGAATTAATATTAATCTATGTTTTACAGGGCTTTATGACCATCTCAAGTGAAGTTTTTTAAGGTGAACATGTACTTTACTTTATGTACTTTTTAACTTAAGAACAGTTGGATAATTAAATGTGAAGATTGTTTGTTTTCAACATTATGTTAACATAATTTAATATAAATAACTATGTATTTATATTTAATATTCAATTCAAAACTAAATATTTTAAATAATTATGCTCATAATAAAAATGTTTTCGGTGCACTTTCCCATCAGTCTTCCCAAGCCCATCCACTTTATCGTCGTGGTCCACATCCTTGTGTGCATACGTTCGCGCGTCAGCACAAATGTCAAACCACTCACTGAGCCCTGTGGTGGTGATACCGGTAGCGGTGGTGGTGGTGCTGTGATGCTCGACTGACGGGGTTGGTTTCCCTCCTCGGTTCTGGGTTCTAGCCTTGCTGAGCGCCTGTCCACGGGTATCCTTGAGCCCTGCTCGCTGCGAAATGTCGTTGTGCCCCCAGGACGGGCTAATAAAATTTGCCAGGCAAATCCGCAACAAACCCCGAGAAATCGCTGCTAAGAAAAGGGAGCTCGAGGCGATCCGCAGAACGAGATGCGATTTGTGCGACTCGGCAGGCTAAGCAAATTAAAAGTGTTGAAAGTCGGCGCAGGGAAAATTGGAAAGCATAATGGAAGGAAATTGTTTCAAATTGTCGGGCGTCCTTGAGGAAATATTATGGGGTTGCAAGATACCCGCGAGTCCTTATGTTGTGCCAGTTGGAATTTGATTCAAATTGAAATTAGTCTTAATTGGCAGGCAGTTTGTACAGCAAATTATGGCTGATGGACTTTGATTGGCATTAATGGTAGGATTTTTTATGTATTTAGAGCACGTAGTATTTATTCATTATCTTTTTTAATTACCTGAGCTGAGAGAGAGAGAGAAAAATAAACATAAACATTCCTTTTACAGGTCGCAAATGATAAATCATAATTTATGGCTGATAATAAATGTTATTTATTTAATTAATTAGAATATAAAAAAACCAGGATTTAATTGTGATTCGTTTCCTTTAGTTTTATAGATTTAATCCAATATAATTTGTTGTATTGTTCAATCGGTTCATCCGATAGGAAAATTTCCTGGTGCCTTTAAACACAACTCAAATTGCGTAGAAAATTGAGGCCTCCTTCAAATTAGATGCTTTTGGTTAATCGGTAAATTGAGCCCACCGTCGCCTTCTCCTATTCAAGGTGTGATATTCAACCACTGATTGACCGAATCGATTGAGTATTCGTATTCACACTCCGGACGCCCCCGAGTATCTATCGCATCTCGGGTTGGCTTACCTGTCAGCCAGGTTGCCATTCAGAAATGGGAAGTGCTCATAAAAGTTAATTAAATGCAAGGCGAGGGGGAGGAAATAGAAATGGGAAAATGGGAAAAAGAGAACAGCAGCAATAACAAAGGCGACGAATCAATGGGCTAAGTGAAGGCAACGTAGCTAATCGATTCATTTGGAATTCAATACACAAACACGTGGGACACAAAGCCCAGAGCCAGAGTTGGAAAATCAATATGGAAAGCATAAATGGCAACACGCTGGCCAAGTGTCAAGCGGCGGTATGAGCTCTGGGCCCACCCCTCCGGGCACCACCCCCTCTGCCCACTTTGTTGTTCCTGGGCCACCCCCTCGATTCTGGGCTGAACTGAAAATGCAATTGCAATGGAAACCGAAAAAGCCGTCAACCACCAGCACCAAACATACATAGACAGAGCTCAGGCCCTGCAGAATGTTGACAGACAGTCGGGCAGGGCCGACGGATCGAATAGATATATACAGTGGGGGTTAACCAAATAGTTACTTAAATAAAAAAATATTTTAAAGATACCAAAATTTGATTTTTGTAGAAAATAAAGTTTTTTTTTTTACTTGATTAACTTTTATTATAATATATATTTATAGCAACGATATTTATTTTTTTTTACCAACAAGCAGCCTTTTTAAGGCTTAAATATAAAATAATGTATGTATAATCTCTTTAAAATTAATGCAAACCATGTATAAAAGATTTTAAAAGTGGTGAAAAAATAATACAAGCAGTTAAACTTTTTAATTTGTCATAAAAATATCAAAAACCCTAATTTGTTTACATTTCCCAAAAATTTAAAATATTAATTTTGGCCTTTCTTATATTATTTAATAGACGAACTGTATAAATTTTATGTGTAATTTGTTTTAACAAATTTCATGACCTTAAACTTCTATATTTTCAACCCCATCTATATGCATGCACTCGTAAAATGGTACAATACCTTCTGGTTACCTCTCACCCTCACTCTCCACCGCTGCCGTCGGTCTGCCATTTTCAATTTATTGTTATTATTAATTTTGAAGCCGAAAA
Organism: Drosophila tsacasi; assembly: GCA_018904565.1. NCBI lineage: Eukaryota > Metazoa > Arthropoda > Insecta > Diptera > Drosophilidae > Drosophila > Drosophila tsacasi. The sequence goes on from JAEIHY010016506.1 coordinate 40,083, forward strand.
AGGGATGCCAGGATGCCAAAAAGGAAACGGGCAAGGGGGCAGTTCTGGTGGCGGGGTGCACGGAAGGGAGAATCGACTGGCAGTCGACGAGTTTATTTGTGTGAAATTCAAATGTAAATACTTGAGGGTGCTTAAGGGTGTCTTTAGGGGTTTAATGCTCGACTGCTACGCAATTTTTCTCTCTTCGCTCTCCGCTCGAGCATTTTTCGGTTTTGGTTTCGGTTACTGGGATTTCCTCGGTGGTTGGGCTTCCATTGTAACGTCACTGCAATCCCAAAACTCTGTCCTGCGTCCCTTCAATGCGAATTCAATCGATGCCCAAAGTGCATATTGAGAAAGTCTAGGTTCTTTTATCTCGAGGGACAGAAAGGGGGGCTGAGAAAGGTTGTGGGAAATGCTCTGTCTCGTTCGGGAAATGCAGCTGTAAAGGAGCATGTCCTCAAAAAAGAATCTCAGAGGGATTAAGTTGGAGAGGCTGAAGGATTCAAGGTTGAGGGTAGAATGTCAACAAGCATTATTACACGATATTTTGTAAGTCAAATATTTTGAGAGATAATTTTTATTGCTTGTTTTTAGGGATTTTCAAGGGCTTTGAATGGAAAAATATATAAGTTGTGGTTGAGTTTCGGTTGATTTAATAATTTTTAGTGTTAAGGAGTTGGTAAATATATAAATTATAAGATATTTCGAGAAATTTCATATTCTTGTTTATTTATTTATTATTTTGCAATATTTATAGGGGTTTAACACATTTTATATGACCTTTACAAAATTTGACATTCCTGAAATTTGTCTCTGTTTTTAGATCAAAGTAAAGGTAACTCCCCCGTCGAGTATCCCAAAACTGAATTCCCTCACCCCCCTCGGAAGCAACTTTCCTTTGTTTCCTGACAATTCCGTTGGCAAAAGACGATGACGACAACAAAAGCCACCGTCAAAGATTAGTCATACGCAGTTGCCCCCGAATGGAGTGGGTGGATTTGTTAGGAGGGATGAGGGTTGAGGGATGCGAGATGTGGACTGGAGTCGGGATGACGAGGACAACGACTGCGGGACGCCTGGCGACATTCATTTCAATTGACACGTGCACAATCTGCCCCATTCCCGTCTCTCTGGATGGCGCACCGTCTCCATGTTCGTTTTTCGTCTCCCAAAGACAGCGTAAAAATGTTCCAGAATCAAGCGAAACGAATGCGAGAAGCTGGGATTCCCGGGGACGGAGGAGGAGAAGGAAGGAACAAAGCCGGAGATGGAGACTCATGAATATGAAAATGCCTGACAGGAGCTAAGTAGATGTCTTCTCGCACCTTGACAGGGGCAGCAGCCCTGGCGGATCTCGAGGAGGGGACAGATACTGCTGGCGTCAGCATTTGCTTAGAATTTCTTGTTTATAAACATTTTTACACAAAGGAAAAATGTCAGCTCAAAGTGGTAATTACACATATGAAATTAAGCTTCTTAAAGGGGTTGGATATTAAGGTATTTAACTATAAGCATAAATGTTTTCAAGGTACAAATTTCAAATCTCTGAATTTTAATAGCAACTTTGAAGCTGTAAGAATATACAAATTATTACTTATATTATATTAAGTCTATACTTTTATATCTTAAAATATTTTCAGCTAAATGAATCTGTGCAAAAAATTATAGCAATATGAAACCACATTATTGTTCACAGTTTTCCGTTGTGCCCACGACGCATTTGACATTTTTGTCACCCAAACAAAACAGCGGGTGGTCAGAAACACCCTCCCCATGATCCCGCTCTCCTCTCTTTCTTGGTAGTATTTAAAAATTATATGCCAAATCGAAATTGCATGTTTAACATAAACAGCGACAAAACAACACCAACAGCTGGAGTCAGGGGTATTTCTAATGCCTTTTTTTGCGCCGATCACCCGCTGGGGCATTCGGCAATCTGCTCTTTTGATTCGAACTCCATTCGGGGCTCTGTGCTCCGTATAGTTGAGTTCCTTTTGAGCTTCTAACCCTTAAGTGCTGTGACATTTATTGCCATTTATGAGGCTCGTTTTGGGGGTTACGCGTATGAGTCTCGGCCTCATTGTTGTCCTGCCATCGTTATTTATGGATATATGTATTTAATAAACTCCGCACACACTCACTCGGGCCAGCAGAGAATTGAAAATTTGTTCATTTGCTATGGTAAATTATATGGTTGAAGAGCAGCAGCCAGCGGCCAGTACTAGTTGGTAGGGGTGTTGTAAAGGGATATCGCGGAGTTTATTGCAACATATTGCAGGGTAGGTTTTGAATTAAAATAAGCCCGGATTAATAATCAAGCGATTAGGAATTATGAAATATTACACCCGTTTTAATATTCCGTTCGAGTTTGTGCAAATTGAAAATTACTGTGTAATACATATGCGGAAAATTAAGTAAAGCCGGTGGAAGCTCTTCAAGAGGGTTAGGAGGGTGAAGAGGGTTTAAAGAACAGGTCAAAACCTTGAAAGCTATACTTTTTAAATTCCAATAAGATATTTTAGCTCCTAAAAAGAGTTATTATAATTTTTAAAAATTATTGTGTCTTCTAAATCGATTTTTAAGAAGAAATTTCATCTCCGAAAAAGGTTTATTGGAACCGGATTGTTATTTTATTGTTGACTAAAAAATATGAAGTTCAAATAAGGATATTTTTTAGGTGTTTTAAGTAATTAAAGGTCCTTATTATTATTTTTAATAGTCGCATTTAATTTCTCTTTAGATTAATTCCTTAAGTGACACAATTTGCTGCTCTTAATGTCTAGTTGATATTATGTCATCGGTCTCACTCCGCCTTAATCCTCTATATTGATCTTTAATCAAGGCAATTAATTAACATAATGAAATAACTTGCGACTAGCGAAGGGCAAAACTCAGTGTGTCGCCATTCTCCTTGAAGTTAAGTACCTCTTACATTTTTTATAAATGTATATGAGGTTTTAAGTTCAAAATAAATATTAAGATATGTTTTCTAAGTAAATATTATAAATGAAAAATAAAGGTTGTTTGGAAACACAAACAACAAATTGAATGATGAATTAATAAATAAAAACGTTATAACATTTTGGTGTGTAAAAATTGTAAAACCTCAGATACATTTCAATATAAATACTATGTTTTATAAATAGATAAAAAAAAAATAAAAATTGATCTATAAAACTGTTGAAACTTAATTTTATAGCTAAATTATTAAATTTGAAAATTTTATGAAGTAATAAAAATGTAATGTTTCATATATGAATTTCCCATTTATTCCTATTATGCATTTATCTACCAACTGGGCTGTGCTTACAACCTCTTTTAATATGTTTACATTAATTTATTTTTATTCCATAACCTAAGGGGTATTTTTGAGTCGCCATTTGTTGGGAACTCCTTTTAACGATCCCACTTGTTTTGTTTTTCGCTGGCTTCTGTCTCAGCCACTTTATGGCTCCACCACCTCCACCCTCAGCCACTCGGCCACTCCTCAACTGTTTTGTTTATGATTTTGTGCCGTCATTGGATTTTTAATTTGCCTTCCACCCGAAGTTTTGCCCCCTTCCCCCGGCGACTGCCAAGTGCAGTTAATTCCGCAATTGCAGTTGTGGGTGACTTGTTGTTGTCGTCATCGTTGTGGATTGTTTGTCCCCAGAAACCCCAGAACCCCGATACCGCTCTGTCCCTTCTCTTTACCCAGTGATTTGCATAATTTGTTCTATAATTTATGGCATGCGAAAGCCTTTTCTCCGCCTTGCTACTACTACAATTATTATTATTATTGTTCCATTGCTGTCACTCAGTCAACGTCTCCGGAGAGAGCCTCGTCTCGGGCCTGATTGAGATGGCTTAATTAACTAAACGATGCGCCTGGAATTTAATTGGGAACGCTTGCCGAAGGCGGAAGTGTTTTTCCAGGGTTTAGTTCTAGTTCTGGAACATTTCCACGCGGAGAAAGAGAGATTCGCCCACAGAGCAAACGATCTGCTAATGCCAGATGGCTTTAATTTATTTTGTAAATTATTTCCCATATCAAAAGCTATGAAAATACATGCCCTCCGTGGCCATACTTTTTTTGTGTTCATAAACAATTTTGTTTTTGTTGGCCACCCCGAAAAACAAAATACACAACTTGTAGTTGCTTGAAATCATAGAAACATTTCTTGAATCTTGATGGAAATCAAAGTGAAAATTAGAACAAGAAGAGGCCTCAAGTGAACCGAAAACAATAAATAAAGTTTTCTCCTTGGTTTATAATTATAATCATTTTTGAGCAGGAAGAGGTGGAGGAGGTTTTGAGGAAAGAGAAATAGCAACATGTTGCAATTGCTTATGGGCTGTAGCAGGCCATTAAAATAAAGAATATATAGAGGGAATATTATAGGAATGTCTGAAGGAATTTTTAGTAAAAAACAGAGATACATATATCTAGACTAAATAAATAAAATAGGATTACAAAATTTAACATAATTCAAAGCATACTGCTTGGGGTGAATGCTTTTTTTTATTAAACATTCTCTTATTTTGTAGAAATTGTCCTTTAAATCTTTTTTCTTTATATTTTGTAAAACACAAAACTTAATCAAATGTTGAACCCAATACTCTCTATACATTTAAAAGTCCAGAAATTAGTCGTAATTATGGTTAGGACAACTCCATCTCTCACTCTCTCTGATGTCGCGAAGAAATGAAGGACAAAAGTTTGAAAGTTTTCTTGCCTTCTTGAGGGTGACTTCAAATCCCCGCTCGATTTCCCTTTGCCACCTCATTATCTTTAACTTTGAACTTTTCCATTTCTCTCAATGAGGAAAAATTCCGCTTGCCACTCCCACTCCCATCCACTTCCCCTGCCCGATGTTCTCTCCATTTTAATTGCGCTGGTCGAGCTAGCGCCAAACGATTCTCGGAATAATTTTCCATTTTGTGCTGCTTTGGTCTTTTGCTTTTTAATTGAGTACACACAACCGAAAAAGCAGAGATGACAGGAGCAAAAAACAAAAAAAATAACTAAAATTAAATTATGCGCAAAGAGAACAGAAATCTTTTCTGGTGCCTTTTTTCATTTGAATTTTGGGAATGGAAGGCAGCCGAAGCAATTATGAAATTATTTATTAAATATTGTGAAATCGCTCAATGCACATGGGCAATTGGAACCTTGAAGTGTCGCGTCGCCGTCACCGTCTCAGTATCCGTATCTGTATCTGCATCTGTGCTTGTATCTGTATCTGTTTATGGGCATAGATGAAGGGGGCTTAAGGGGCGACTGGGTGCCGGCACAGGGCAACGCTTGGATTCTAATTGTCGGAGTCGTCAGTCGTCATTCGTCGTCGCTTTTTCATTGGCGTCATCCATTGCTGTCGTCGGGTGTGAGATTTAAGTCAGTTTATCGACAGCATCGTCGCCGATTTTGGTTGCGTATTGTCGCCTATATAGCCTCAATACACGCGCAAAATATTAGAGTTACTTTGGGGGTAATTTTAAAATATTTAAAGTGGTAATTGAATGTATTTAAAGAATTTAATTAACTTTGTTGTACATTTGATTTGACAAAATTAAATGTATATATAAAATAATAATATTAAAAGCCTCGAGGAAATATTTAAAATATTTTTAAAAATTAACAAGCATTTAACAATTAATAGATTAATAAATGAAGTAAGATTTCTATTGACAAAATATTCCTAACAAGCAAAACTCAAGTAAGTTCATATTTACTTTCTAAGGCAGTTATATATTTAAGTCTAAACTGTTACTAAAGCTAAGTTATTTTTTTAACTACAAAACTAAAGGGAACTTAAAATTTTAAAAGTAAGTAATAAAAGTACAAGTATTATTTCCAATTTAAATCCGTTCTTTTTTCTGTGTAAAATCCCCTGAAGCCACCCAATCGATGATCATCATCATCGGAACCTCTTTGTTCGTGTTTGTGCTGCTCGCGCGTATTTCTTCAATAAATTTTCAGTTTATTCGGTTTATTTATTTACTTATATTTGCTATTGCTCTTTAGCTGCGCCCCACCGCCACCGGCACCGCCGCCCCACTTCAGTTCGCATGGCGGCGGTTTGGTTCCCTTTCCATTTTGGCTTTTTGTGCCAGTGCCTCCTCCGCTTTGCTTTGTTTTCTCGCAGCTTTATGATTATTTTTCTCAGTTTTCACCTCACCCCCTTCCCCTCCCCGTCCCTCGGAACCGAAAGCCCCATTTCCCTCCCCCAAATCCCAGCCCTCCTCTCACCATCTTCGACTTCGCCTTCATCGTCTCCGCTCGTCGTTCGCCGTAATTGAATTTCAACTTGTTTGCATTGTCGACGATGATGATAATTCGTCGGGGTATTTTGCGTATTGAGATCAGGGCCTCATCAATTAGTAAATTAATTTTATGCTCAACGCTTTATGGAAATAAAGTTTTGCAGCTAAAACTTAGGGAAGTGGAAAAGTGGAAGGAGGGAGAGTAAGCATGCGAGCAGGAAGCAGGAAGAGCCGCTTAGGATGGAAAGTTGTTCAACTGTTTACTCGGTTAGAAAATCGTCTGAAATCTTTGAGATTTATTTCTAGATTTGTGATAAATATCTTGGAATATCTTTCGAATAAAGATTTTCGTTAAGAATATTTTTATAAAGTTATCAAATAAATATTTTGAAAAATAAATCTTTTTCATACTCCCCCCTTAAAAGATTTTTCTCAAATATTATGCTTACCTCAATCTCCTAGTGAATAAATCTGTAAAAATCAATAACACATAAACCTACAAATTAATATTATTTTTGTAAATTTTCCCCCAGTTTGCACAGTTCCGTTCTGCCCATTTGCATTTTTCCCATTTTGTAAAATGAAATGTCCGTAACTATTTTCGTAATTATCCGATTCATTTGTTGCACCATTTGATGTAACAAAATTTCAATTATAATCAGCTTTGGTTTCTGTTAAAATATGGCATACATTTTCCATTTTCACCCGCTTCTCCCGGTTTTCCGCTCACCATTTTCATCCCTTTGCAATTATCATATTTGACTTTTTCGCATAAATTCAGCGAATTATCTCACCACAACTATTTTTATTTATTTTAATTATTATTATGGTAGTGTTTCAGCAATTGTATTCGGTTTGCATTTATGTATATATTTGTGTATGCCTTTTTATTTCGTTCTATTAAGTATTACAGAGACCGGACTAAATATTTGTGCTATTGATTCTTATTTGCGGTTGGCAAACTGAAGTGAAATGTGCAACAAATTATTTCAGATATTATAATTTATTTATAGAATGAAAAAAGATAGAAAAAAAGAGAAAACATGGAAAAAAAGAGACAAAAACTCAGTGGCAAAATATGAAATGTGACAATTCAATCACAAATTGCGATACCGTTAAAATGCAATCTTCATTATTTAATTTGTGTGAATTTTTGCTGGCAATAAATATTCATTTCTGACAGTTGTTGTGTGTTGGTAGGAGCTGGAAATGTATGCAAATGCGATTAAGTGCTTTCGTTTGAAATTTGTGTGGGGGAACTGTCATAGAAAAAGTGTTATACATGGCGTATACTTGATGGAATATATGAAAAGGTTGTTCATAGTTCATATAAAATGCCAAACAATTGAGCTTCTGCCTTATCCGGCAGATTAATCAACTGAGACAGACATACAGGGCTTTCCTGAATATTTGAAATATGCAACAATTCCCTTGGCATTTCCTGGCATATTTTAATCTCCAGCCCAACAGCCGTCTTAGGCTCTGGGCTGGCCCAGCAGTAGTTGTGTGTAAATCAATAATAAATTCAAAACTTATTAGAACAAACAAGGATTCATTAGGCCCAATCCGTGCGGCATCCGTCTCTGAGATGTTATTTATATCGATATAACAAGGTAATAACTGCACACTTAAGTATGCAAATAGCCCTGGCCCACACCTAGGGGTGTGCCAGTGTGTGTATGTTTGCACATGCAAATGTTATCATTTGTGATTAGTTACAGTCCTGAAATGCTAATGCCCCTTGACAAACAACAGCAACAGCAACAAGGGAAGCAGCAACCGCAAGACAACTCACTTTTGGGTTAACTTGGAGTTTGAGGGAATATTCCGTGTGTGTGTGTGCGTCCTTTTGATCCTTATGAATAAGCAGGAGCAGGAACCGGAGGCCAAAGCAGAATATTCCCTGCCCTCTGAATTATTTACACAAATCCAACTGCAATCGTTTGTCAATTTGCCAATTGACAGTGAACATAATTGATGGTGATTAAGGTTGAACAAATAAATAGGCAGCAAGGTGGCTTTGTCTCTGAATAAATTCAGAAGTTTCGTTAGAAGAAAACATTTGTTTATTTATTGCACAAGAAATACAATTTAAATGTTCAACAAATTACATTATTCAAAGTTAAGTACAGAATATAAAGAATATTTTCTTTGAAAAGATAGCTTAATTAAATATTTAGGAGAGGAAAGTAATGTTTCTTTACTCACTTGTCACCACCCCTGAGGGCTTCCTGCAACTGCTTGAGGCATCTATCAATTTTTCTCTCCCTCACTTGTGAGCCATATTTCGATGAGGAATAAGGATCGTACAGAAAGGGGTAATAAGGATGTGTATCGAAGGTAAACAAACACGAGTTAGAGTTTGGACTTTCTCTGGGAGAAACCTCCTTGTCAACCTGCTCCTGCTCTGGCTCCTCCTGCGTTTTCTCAGATTTTTCACTCATTTTGAAAACTCCACTAACTTATACGCGTTACGCATAAGCCACGTTGATCAAACAGAGAATATTCTGCTGCACTTCCGTACGCATCGAACTGGCAACGGCAACTGCTGTTAACTAGTCCAACATTGTCCAACTTTCGGAGCGATTACTTCTTTACTTATTTATTTATTTTACTTTGGCCGCACCTCCAGTGCCTGGTAGCAGTTATTACAGTTGGCCAGCACATCATCTAAACTAGTCGCAGACTAATCACAGTCGCCCATCAGCTGCAGACTTGCAGCTTGCCTGGCACTCGATTGCCTTCACCACCGCCGAGATTTTCAAGGCCATTCGATTGGGAGTTTGGTTGTTGCGCATACGTCATGTGGGCCGGGATCGGGTTCCATTTCATGGTAATATATGCAAAATTCCTGGTATTGCAATGCGATCCTCCAACTGATTGTCTTAATGGTTTGTTTGTTCAGTTTTAAGCCAACGGATAATAACCGAGATGGTGTCACCGGACTTTGTTTATATTGAGTTAATATACAAAATCAAGTTTCTTGTACATTGGATCATATTTTTATTGAATTAAACCCTGATAAGTGGGGTTACATTTGATCTTGTATAGAATTTAAATGTTAAATCAAATAAAGGAATCATTGAACTCCCAGAAAAGTAAACAAAGCATTAATATATCGAAGATCATAAGGATTTTTCAATTCAAAGCAAAAACATATGAAGAATATCAAGGATTTCAAACAGAATCCTTTTGCTTAATGCCGAAATGTTGAGCATAAGCATTCCCAGAAGCATATACAAAGTTTTTTTTTTAGAATATCAGAGCTTCCAATAACTAAAGTTCTAGGAAGGAGAAACCATAAAGGCAATTAATTCAGGGAAAAGTTAATAAGCTGAAAATTAATTAAAATGAGATGATAAAATTACTTTCAACTTAAAGGATTCTATGTATATGTTACTTAATATTTACTAAACTTTATACAGATTTCAGCAGCTTACTAGCTTCTTTGTTTAAACATTTTTACATTCATAATCCACCCACACATTTTTGACTTTCCCTCGCCAAATGACACTGAGGTAATGCCTCAAATATTTCCATCATTCGCTGCTCCAGCTGCTAAAGTGAACGGAAAGGAAAATACCGGGAGTGAGAGGTGGAAAAAGTGACCTCATTTGGCGGAGAACCTCATTTCCCGGAACACCCCCCCCCACAAAAAAACCAAACCAAACCCCAACTCCTCTCATTTTTTTTTGTCTACCACAGTTAAGTGTCCTTTCGCATTTCGTTTGCTTAGCGTTTCGTCCTGTTGTGGGCGGTTGATTTGCTCCTTGGCTCCTCCCACATCCTGTTTTTTCCCTCGTCCTGCCTTTGTTTTGCTTTCGGTTTTTGTGTTTTGCGTTTTGTGTTGTGCCCATGTAACTTGCTGGAAAATTAATAATAATAAAAAAACACCTAGCACGGGTGGGGAGTAGGGAGTACACGCGTGACCCTATTAAATGTGTGCTAATAAAAGCTTGGCAGCTCCGAGAAAAAAAGAGGGACAAGCCACACTCAGGGCGGGAGGGCGGTAAGGAGAGGGCCGAATAGCTGACCAAGTGCGTAATGTTTGTAGATGGAAAATTTCAATACCTAAAGAGGGGAGAGGGATATACATACATACACCGGGGAAAATTTGGGGAAAATTATTGAGATCCTTTTCATAATTATTCTAGAGTAATTTTAATTCAAAGATAATTTTAATTCGAGATTTATATATATTTAAAAAAAAAAAAATAAAATTACTCCCCCTATTTTCAATACAAAATAAAGTTCAATTCCCTTGAATTATTTTCTCCTGTATAACAATATTCCTTACAAATTTCTAAAAGTGAACAAAGGACAGAGAAATTACTTAAAACTTCAGGAAGAACTGCGGAAAATGACGGCGACGACGACGAAGATGATGGGGAAAACAAAATCAACGCTCACAAAAGCGGAAACATTTCGAAGAGGATGGCCACCCATCCTCATTTCTGGAGTGGGCGGTATTTCTATTTGCGCTAAAGGTCAACTTTTTCCATTTGCAGCGTGGTCATTTATAAAATCTTTGGGTATTATTAAGCAAAAGCGAGGAAAACCCACCAGGGGCAAAAGGTGGGGCAGCAAAGTCTAAGAAAGTACATAAAGAAAACCCAAGGAGGACCGAAGCCGAGTTGTGTTGTGCCCACGATTTATCAAATTAATGAGTATCATTTTATTTTCATTTCATTTTCCATGCGCCAGCACAAAATAAAAAAGGACGAAGGACGCAAGAAGAAATCTTCAAATGGTGGAACAAGCAACGAAATTCCTGCAAGGAGAGCTACGAAAATTAAGGTAACTTTCGGCCAAGGAAAGGAATAGTGAGTGAGTGGAAAAGTGCACGAAAAAGAAATCAAAATAAATGAGAAAGAAAGGGACAAGGACAGGTCAGAAAGTGGAGACAGGAGGGCCAAGATGCCTTTCCATCTTAGGTAACAAAAAATGAGGGTATAAGTTTCGGTCAAGGAGAGACAGAAAAGACGTCAATACTCTAGGGATCAACAAAACAAAAATAACAAAAATATAGTGAATAAAATAAATAATATTATATAGGTGCTTTAAGAAGTATAAATTAATTTTTTTGTGCAGGAAACTTCTAAGAAAAAACTTAGAATCAAGAAACTTACTCCCTAAGAACCTACAAAGACTGTACTAATTTTTGAAGTAATATTCCTGCCTTATAAGGATAATATATCCCTTAGGTTTCAACCGATTTTAGCAAGTAATCATACCCCGCAGGAAGTGCACACAATAAAGAGAAGCAAACACATGGTCGGGCAGCGTCAGGAACTAATGTCGGCGATTACATAAACAGGACACATGAAAGGACGAACCCAGACGGAGGCACTGCAGGAGTTGGGGGTCGAAATATAACACACCCACACGCCAAATAGGAACTCCCAGAAAAAACAACATGAGCATAAATCCTCGCACCCGAAAGCCAAACCCAGTTGAACTCCCGCCTCCCTCCCCTCGATCCTTGTGCGATTCCGGCCAAAAAAGGATACAAAACACTTTGCATTGGCAAGGTACAAACAAATAAAGTGACCAAACACGAGGGGAAGCACAAGCAGATATAGGAAGGATATAGGATATAGCCACCCATCCACCCACACACACATACACACACACTCAAATAATAATAAATAAAATGCTTATGCGAGAAAAAAAAACAAAGAGACCCGAAAAAGGCAAAGAAGAAACCCAAAGGAAGCGCCAGCGACAAGAAGAAAGGAAACGAAACGAAAAGAAGGAAGCCAAAGCGAATTGTTTTATATCCCTCATTTGTCCATTTAATGGCAGAAACGAGCCACATCCAAGGAACGAACACAGCACAGCACAGCACAGTACAGGACAGGACAGGACGGTACAGGACCGAACCCAACCCAACCCAAGGAGCAATCCAGGACATGAGCAAACAAAGCTGGCATGGCAATGGAAGCAAAGGAAGCGGCGTCGCAAAAGGATGGCTGGGAAAAACGCAACCAAGCAAAGTGAAAAAGAATATTGAAACACTAATAAAAATGAGGATAAGCAGGGAATGCATTAAGTAAAATATAGAATAAGTGCCCGTAGATGGGGTTGGGTATGGGTTTGGATTGGGATACACTGGGACATTGGATGTCCGTAAAGGTTAGGGCAAGGGTCACCCACCCATTATGGGTTACTCTCTAAGGGTTGCTCTTCCGCCCCCGTTCAAATACGAATACGACTACGGATATAGCAATAATTTAACCCTTTCGCAAAGAACAATACCAGGTACACCCTGCGCAACAGATTTTCAGCCATATCTCGGGGGTTATGTTCGAATTTCATGCTTTCCCAGCCAGGATATGCCTGTAATACGAAACGTCGTTGCTTTAATGTGGAAAAGGAATCTCCCCGAATGGACAGTTGGACACACATATTTTCAGTGGTAAGTAGACTTTGGCTATAATCCGACATATTTCATAAATCGATAGCAATCATAGTTCAAAAGATTATCTTTTTGTCCATTTGTTTCCTTTCGAGCTTAGCCAGGGTGGGAGGTTTTCATAAGCGGGTTATTTGTAATAAATAATAATATTTGTAACCTTATACCAGTGGAATTGCCCAGAAATTAATGGATTTTATATAAATAGGGGAATCTTTAAGAAATATAATATATAATATTTATGAAAGCTATATTTACCAAGTTTAGATTGAAATGTTTCTTATTTTATAAAAATATTTTTTGTCTGACATCTCCCTCGAACACGTTTTGTAGAAGGTCTCTATAAAAAATAATTAATAATAATAGTTAACATAAAAATATTTAGTTATTAATTTTTTAGGGAACTACATTTATTGGCGGACATATTGCTTGTACAAACACATTCTGATACAAATAACTTTAGTTCTAAATATTTCTCTTGCATATTCTTTTCTGCATTTAAATAATATTCAATATTAATTACATCCCCCATAGTCCTGGCTTAAGTCCCGAAATCCTTTAACTCTCCCTTTTGGCGGACAAACTCCCCTGAGCGGACACTTGTTTCGGGCTTAATATCAGTTACTGGTGCTTGCATTCGCCGCTGCTCGTTGCGGTGAGTGTTTTTTCCAACTCAAATGTCAACTTTGTCACACTCCCACACAGTGAACTCTGCCCCGGGGGCGGACAGGTGCGGTGCTGAATGGGAGTTGTACAGTTTGTCAGGGACCCCTGACCCCATATACACATACAACTGAAACGAACCGAAGCGAGCCGAGCGAACGAGTCAACATTTTTGCAGTTTTTCTGCCAGGGGAAAGAGAAATGTAAAACAAAGTTGAAGCCAAACAGAAAAAGGACAAACAATCATGGTGGAGGAGTGGAGTGAGGGGCTTAAAAATAAATTTTAAACGAATCAGTAAATGGCAAATGGAAATGGGGGAAAATGGTTGGGAAAATAGTGTGTGGCGAACATATTTTAGCTGCTGCGGCTTTGGGGCAAACAGCAAAAAAAAAAAACAAAAATGAGAGCCAAAAAATATGAATGCAAAATGCAGAGCAGTCCCGAAAAAAGGGTTGCCAGGCTGCTGTGCGATGCACATGAAGTGTGGCAACAACGCGAAAGTTTTTATTTTCTTCGGCCGGTCGAGGGGTTAGCGGGCATATCCTGGGTGGCATGCAACATTCAATGCATACAAATGGCATTTAAGCTTCCAAAAACGGACTAAGCGCAACTCTGGCTCACACACAAACACACACTCAGGCAGGGATTTTTGGTAGGAGAAGGAAGCAGAGCAACGCAATTTATATGCGTGGCTGAGACAGAGACCGAGAACGGGTTAAAGAGAGATAGGAAGAGAAACACTCATACAATGTCATACAATGGACATGGCGAACTTAAACCGAGTCAAACAGCCAGCAAAAGCTACTAACTTACGCACACAAATGCAGACCATACAAACACTAATGCAAGCAGATAGCACAGCACACATAAGCACTTTAAAAAATAATTATTTTACAATCCTTGAGCACAATTTTTCATACAGTTTATCAGGTTAAAAAATCATAAAAGCATCCTTGGGTAATAAATCTTCTCTAATTCTTATACCTTAAATTTCTTTTAATTCAATTTCTTTGAACTACACAAAAGATCCCAATTTCTCTCAATGTTTTCCCACTTTAACTACCATACAATATTATTTCGACATGGCCTGCAGCTCGACGGCTCCTCCATTGTGCATAGGCATGGCTCTGTATAATAGTTGAAGCAACTACCAAGGGGGGGCAGCGTGGGGTGGAACAGGAGGTGTTTGGAGGATATAGAGTGTGTCAGGAGATGGGCGTAGGGGGAGGGCAGAGGGTGCCGAGCCGAGTGTCGGTCGGGCTGTTGGTTATGGTCATAAAATAAACCAAACAAACAAGCCGGAACCATGTCAGAAGGCAGCATGTGTGATACGTGTGTATGTGTGTGTGGGTGTCATGGTGTGTGCCCGTGTGGGTGAAAGTGTGCAAGTGTGAGGCGCTAACAGCAAGGACGAACCTCCGGTAAGGGACAGTGGTGCAGTTTAGGCTAAGTAGTTAAGATATATAATTATAATTTTTTCTTAATTTGGTTAAAATTGGAATTTCTTAAATTTTAAATAATTTTGTAATTAAATATTTATGTTAGCATGTTTATAAAAATAATAATATTTCGGCATGCATATTGGAAAAACAACGAATTATTCAGTAGTCTCCCGACCATTGAAAAATTTAGTTGACAAAAACCATTGCCTACTTTTGTATGTTTTGAATTTAATTAAATTAGTTTTATTCTGGAATAGTTAAATCCCACAGTTAAGCTGCCTGCTTTGACGATGGGTCAAGAAGGGTGTCTTTTTGGTTTGTGGGTGGTTGTGTGGCTTGTGTGGATAGTGGGTGGTGCCCTCGCGACCACGACTAACGGTGCGAGTTGTTTCATAATTTTTTATACACTTTCGTTGTGCTGCGCTGCGTTTTGCGGTTCGACATAGACACAACCCATCCGAGCACACACTTACAGACGCACCGTCACTTCTACAACTAGATAAGCAGAGTGTGAGTGAGTGTGTGCCGCGTGTGTGTATGCTCGATTATCCCTCCCACTTTTTCCCAACCATTTTCCCCAAAACCATTTTCCTCACTTGTGTTCGTATGTCTGCGCATTTATCAATAAAAATTCTCTTGTTGCCTTTGTTGTTGGTGTTTTTGTTGTTGACTTTGCGGTTTTTTGTTTTTAATATTTTCACCGCTTTAAGTGTTAAAAGGATATCTGGCATTTAATGTGTGTGTCCTGTGTGTGTATCCTGTGCACATCCTTCTGGTTGTGTGTGCGTATGGGTTTGGTTGCTTATCGCCATAAATATCATATTTATGTCTCTCTTTCTCTTTCTCTCTCTCTGCGTGTATGTGTGTGTTTATGTGCTCTGTCTGAACTCGTATATTAAGTATACGCAGTGTGGCACCGGAGTGAACAACAACGCGGGGAAAATAAGTGCACAGAACACAAAATTCAATTAGAAATATATTTTTTTATAATTGTTACTATTTTAATAGGCTTTAATGTACTCTACAAGTTTGTCTTTGCCATTAAGATGTCCTTATGTTGGATCCTAATGATATTACCATAATTCTCTTGTCATTTTAGGAAACTATTTTGTATACCTTTTTGTATAACTCGTTGAAGAAGATTTTTCCCAATTTTATTATAATTATAAAAATTGTAAAAAATATATTTATTTTTAAATTTTGGAATAATTTTGTTATAGTAACAAAAACCTTTTATTTTCCTTAAGTGTAGCTCCGTTAGTTATCCTGGTATCCTGCGCTTTTTCATTAGTAAAGCTGAAACCAAAGGATAAAGTTAAATCCCTCATTTTTTCTCAAACTTCCCCATTCTTCCCTCCCCCCCTGCTATCTTCTGTTTTACAACTCTCTGTCTCTCTATCCGGGGGTCCGCTTTTGGAACATTTTATTTTATAATCTGACTTTATTTCTCGAGTGGATGTTTGTCATAAAATTCCCTCAAGTTCCCTCGCCGCCTCGTCCTTATCATTCTCCCCCATTTCTGCTTTTCCTACGCTCCTGTTTTCCCTTCTTCCCCCCGAGAGAGATTCGCAATTGAATGTGGGCCGCGATGCATTTTTAAAATGATGTGAACTTTGTTGAAGAGCTCTGCTGGTTCTTTGCTTTTTCACACAGAAATAGAGCTGAAAATCGCTGGAATTATAAATTTATGATTAAGTGTGCGCGGGGGAAGCGAGTCAAGTGGGAAATGCTGTTAAAACTTTGTGAATGTTATGTTGTTTAATTTAAGTAACGGTATACTTTTATGTTGAAATTAAACGTTGTTATTTGAGATTTAATATAATTATTTAGAGGAAAATTAAAAGATTTATTTTCTAAATTTTCTAATTTTTTTGAAATGTTAAGAGAATAAATTTATTATTTTATGATTCCTTAAGATAATTTCCGTTTAAGAGCGATGATTGTCTGTATTTAAAAGTTTAAAATACTTGATTACGAAATTCTGTTTTTTTTTTTAAGCAAATAAAAGCATGAACCTGGTAAGATCCCTACATCTTAATCTCATTTTATCGCCTCATTATTCTGCCGTCTCT